>JANIPM010000003.1:44509058-44519563 GCA_027478405.1 Erythroxylum cassinoides
CTAACTTTGTAGAAGAAAGGAGTTTTGAATATGTTAATTGATAAACCCAATAAGTTTTAGACAAGATTCAAATATTTGTTTTGGCATGAATGATGTTGTGTGGGGGAAGTAGGTGGTTGTGTAGCAATAAGTCTCATTAAAGGAATTTCTTCAATAAACTCTGGTGAAGCATTGAGGAGCATTTCCAAGCCCCCTCTAAGTTCTAACCCTTAACCTATCTTAAAGAACAATAACCTCCACAGCCACCAAACTAACACAGAGGTAGCCTTTCAGCACCCACCTAACCCAACACCTACATCCTCCTTTCATACGACACAAGAGAAAATGATATCATATTGTAATCTATATGATCATCACATCTTCAAAGTCACATGGCAAATACCACATAGTCATAGTTAGCTAAGGAATATACTCATCAAATTATGTCCATGAAGGAGATGTTTAAGTGTTAGTTTTGGTAGCTTTAAGTCTTCTCCTCTTGAACTAGTGGTTAGTAATGCCTTGTCACGACTAAAAAGGTAAACGATATTCTGATGACACATTAAACTAGGTGATGTGTATATTTAGATCAACTTGTTACTTGGGTAGCATAAGCACTTGTAAGTTAGGATTTTGCTCCATGACAACCAAGAATCAATTACAAATCACTTGTTTCTAGAAACATGAGTTAAGAACTCACAAACCGCTATTTAATGTACCTTATTATTATGGTCCAAATCAAGGATCTTTATATCATCTCGAACCAAAGACACCGTTTCATCATATCTTGGCATATTAGATCTTCAAGCACCAACCATTAACACACATGGTTTACGAAGAGCAACTTTAATAGAGTAGCTTTTCGTAGATAACTTGTTATAATAATTCTTGAACAAATCTTGATTAATCAATATTTTATCACTAATACCCTACTTTAAACACTTCTTGGCTAAGAACTAATAAGACAATTTAATATGCTTTTAATTTGATTGCAAAAATTTAGAAATAATCTCAGCAATTGCATTGCAAAAAGAGGATGGATTGAAAAACTAAGAAGTAAGGTAGATATGAGTTTTGCATAGTTTCTTTAACATAACTTTAGTAACTAAATCTCTTCTTTTTACTGTGTTTATGATGAATGTATCCTTTATCAGGAGTGTGAGGTATTATACTCTCACAAATACATGTGCTTATATACCACTTGACCAATAAAATCAAAGTGATCCAATCATATGCTTGGTTGATTACACTCTTCAATTTCTTTATGTATGGGATAGATTTGTAATTTTATTGGCTAACAATTTTATTGATTATTGCTTTGTTGTAGGAACTCATTTGTTGGCAGTATTTCTATTTTCAAGAAGATTGAAGAGAACATTACTTTGGTTAGTCTTGATTTTGCGTTAAAAGAGTATTTGATTTGATGGAGGATGACTAACGAGTTTGGTGGTGATTTATTAATATGGATGTATGACATGTAGCCTAAGAATCTTGTAGTGATAATGGTTATTACACATTATTGAGGATAATTTAGTTACAAATTTTGGAATTTGTGTTAACAGTGGTATTGAAATTTATGCTATGAATGTAATTAGGTCTTATGGAAGTAGTGGATTAGTGAAGTTTGATGTAGATATTGTGAATTATAGTGAAGTTATTAACATGATTTCTTTTATGATGAAATATAGCTCCACGGTTAAAATTGGTGGATAAGAGAAAAATGAGTAATGTTGCTTCTTCTATAACACCACCTCCTCTAAAGAGGATGTTACTAGGTTTATAATTGGGAAGTTGAATAGTGATATGGTAAGAGATCTAATAACAACATGGTAATTGAAAAAACCATAAGCATTAACATAGAGAGATCCTGCAAGGTTCAAAAATAAAGTATTTATTTAGTTATGACTATTTTTTGTGCTTTTTAGTTTTCTTATTTGGTTTTGTGTTTAGGAACTCTTTAGTTTGATAACTCCACTTTTTTGGTTTTGGTTTTGTGATTCAATATGGTTGTTATGTATGGATGCAAAGAAAAAAGTGTGGTGATGTCTATAAAAAAGACAATGTAAAGCGGTTATACTAACCACTGTCATAACTATTTGATTATTTATTCGTATGTCAAGTTTTTTATGTAACAATTCCTTGAACTTTGCTTCTCCCATCTTCATTAACATTTCCTTTCCGTTTCATACAGTAAAGTTTTATGTTATTTCAATATTCAAATTGTTGAATATTGATTGGATACATTATGTTTTTGAGATTAAAAGAATTATATTAACTAAGCTTTAAGCTTATATGAAAATAAGGAATAGTGTAAAATGGTCAAGCCCCTTAAAGGGGAGGGGTAGGGGAAGCTAGAAAGCATATAGGAAAATTTGACTACCTAAAGTTTATATAATCACTTTTTAAATTTGAATACCTCCGTTAAAAGCTGAATTACCCTTAATTAATGTTATTGGTAGATAGTAAATGTGAATGGCATGCAATATTATGTGGTAATAACATGTGGCTTCACTCATACATCTTGAGTTAAACATGGCAGTAATTTAAGATCTCTTTCAATTACATCAAGTTCCTGGCTAATATCTTATTCATCTTCTTTGCTTTGTTTTGGTTATCTTCCTTGACCGTTAGCTCATTCTAGCTCCGTCATCTTCTTCCTTCACGTGCTTAAGTGACTTCTTCTGCGTGTCAGTTGAGGTAAGTGAGTTTTGGTATTTACTAGGTTTTTGTGTATGTAGTTTAATTTGGGTATTTGGTTGTGGTTTTAACTTCTTATTTGAACTTCGTGCATTTTTAATGTTAATAACTTGCACCAACCGAAACTTGTTTGTGATATGAACTTCAGTTTATCATTGAATTAATATAAGATGGGTTTGACTTATAGTTCCAAATATCTGAATTAAATCAATGGGTTATTTCATTGATGCTCTCTGAAATGATTAGGTTCTACTTACTTTTCATGTGCAAATCTTTACACGTATTTTTTTAATATAATAATTTACTTCTAAACATATTACATAATTTGTATATGTTAGAATAATGTATTAATCAAAGTATTCATATTTTTATCTTGACTTATTACATTTGTTACTAGTATATAATTAATTTAGGTTAAATATCAAACTTCTAACATGAATTTTAAATTTCAATAATAATATCAAAACCATTCAATTAATCCATAAACCTTAACCCATAACTAATGATGTAGCTCCTGTGAGGCTTATCGTTGAAAAATACCACGAGCCTAAGAGTCATAACGAGAACTTGTTTTCTTGATTCACAGGTGTAAACTTTGGTGATTAATTCAATTGGTTAATACTTAGGAGATGTTATGTTAAGTTTAGATATTCTGTAAACTTTGGTGAACACTAAGTATACGAACTATGGAATCACTGTTTGAAATTAACAGTTTTGCAGAAATGAGTAATGTTGATAGATCTTGGATGTATAGATGATCAACACCTAATAGTTTCATTAATCCTGAGTTTGTAGAGGGAGTTGAAGCTTTTATTCATTATGCATGTTCTCAACTAACATATATGTATGATCCAAAGATCAGATGTCCATGTAAAAAGTGCAAACACATTCATTTCCTTCCTATTGATGAAGTAAATGGGCATTTGCTGAGAAAATGGTTTGTCCCAAATTATTTTGAATAGACACGACATAGGGAACCATTGATTTGTAACACCTCAAGGGGCAATTAAGTACAATCGTCTGTGAACTTAAATAAGTTTGAAGGGGGGATTGGATTTACGACAAATAATGTGGATGCAAATGAAAATCCTTACATGCAAATAGTTTATGATGCAGTCAGTTATATCTTTTATGAAAATATAGAAAATCTTGAAGAAGAACCAAACCCACATGCAAAATAGTTTTTTAAGTTACTACACTCAGCTAACCAAGAATTATGGCCAAATTATGAGACATTGACTCAATTGTCATCAATTGCTCGAATATTGAACATAAATATGAAGGACATATTTCTGATCGTAGTTTTGATAAAATTCTTGAATGGTATAATGAATCATTTCCTCCTAATCATACAATGGTTGATAGTTTTTACAATATGAAAAAACTTATTGGGGGTCTTGGTTTGCCTGTTGAAAAGATTGATTGTTGCATATTGGAATGTATATTGTATTGGGGAGATAATGTGGAATTACATGAGTGCAAATTTTATGGTAAATCTAAGTTTAAACCTAGAAAGCGTTTTATGAAACAGATATTAGTACCCTGGAAGCGGATGTATTATTTTTGGCTAACTCCGAGACTTCAAAGACTATATGCTTATGATGTTACTGCATCTCAAATAAGATAACATAATAAACACGAATAGGAAGATTGAATAATGAGTCATCCATCAGATGCATTGGCATGGAAGCATTTTAATGACTTCCATTTTGAGTTTGCAGCTAAAAGTCGAAATGTTAGTTTGGGATTGTCGACGGATGGATTCAAACCTTTTGGTAAATCCGGCCGGCAATATTCATCATGGCCAATCATAATTACTCCTTATAATTTGCTTCCATGGATGTGTATAAAAGAAGCATATATATTCTTGACAGTGATTGTGTTAGGGCCTACAAATATAAAGCATAAAATTGATGTATTCTTATAACTATTGATATCTGAATTGCAGCATCTTTGAGAATATGATGTGTCTCTTAAACAAAATTTTGTGTTGAGAGCGATTTTGATTTGAACCATTAATGATTTTTCAGCATATGTCATATTTTTTGGATGGAGCACAGTAGGAAAATTGTCTTGTCCTTACAGTGGCAATTATTCTTATGTGTTTTATCTTCCAAAAGAGAGCAAAACATGTTGGTTTGACAATCACAACAAATTTCTTCCTCCAGATCATCCATTTAGACGCAATAAACAAAAGTTCATTAAGCATAGGATGATAAAAACACCTCCTCCCCCTTACAAAGCTAGTGAAGAGATTTTGCAGGAGATTGAGAAATTAGGCTTGCTGAAAGTTACAAAATTTGAAGCTGATAAAGTTAATACAAGCATTAGTAAAAACTTTGGTCAGAAGAAACGAAGTATCTTTTGAGATTTGTTAAATTGGAAAACTAATTTGATATGTCATAATCTATATGTGATGCATATTACAAAAATATTTTTGAAAATTTGTTGAATACCATAATAAACATTGAAGAGAGGACAAAAGACAATGCAAAATCACGAACTGATTTACAACTTTTTTGTACAAGGATTGAGTTACATAAAGATGTTTGCACCGGTAAATATACAAAAGCATATTATACTTTGGACCAAAAACAAAAGGAGATATTGTGTGAATGGTTGAAAAGTCTAAAGTTTCCCCATGGTTATGTTTTAAACTTGGCAAGGTGTGTGGATATGAGGAAGTACAAATTATTTGGCATGAAAAGTCATGATTGTCATGTGTTTATACAAAGGCTAATTCCAATTGCATTTCAGGAGTTATTACGAAATAAGGTTTGAGAAGTAATAACCGCATTAAGTTTGTTTTTCAAAAGTTTAACATCATCTGAAATCAAATTGGTTGAAATGAAAAAACTAGAAAAGAAAATTCCAGCAATTTTGTGCAAGTTAGAAGGGATTTTTCCTCTAAGATTTTTTTAACTATATGGAGCATCCACCTGTGCCTTTAGCACATGAGGCAAACTAGCTGGTCTAGTTCAATATCAATGGAAGTATCTGTTTGAGAGGTAATTCAAGAAAAGTGATTGTAATTGAAGTAATAACATATTTTTACTACTAAATTGTAATAACCATATTCGCTAATATAGGTATTTGTATCACTTGGAGAAAAATGTCAAAAACAAGGTTAGAGTTGAAGGTTCGATATGTAATGCCTATTTAGTGGGGGAAGCTAGTACACTTTGTCACATTATTTTAAGTCTCATGTTCACACAAGAGAAAACAAGTTCCTCGTAATGACGATGGAGGAGGAACGAGTGATGCTGATGGTAACTTATCAATTTTCACATACTCTGGATGAACATATGGACGTTCAACAAGAAGAATGTTAACAGAGGAAGAAATTGAGGCTACCCATGGTTACATTTTATTGAACTGTCAAGAGGTTCAACCTTTAGTATAGCAAGTTGAAATTGATTATTTGAGTTTTGAGATTTAGTGTTGTTTATAATTGAAATACATAATAACGTTTTTAGGTTATACCTATTACACAAGCTAATGCTGGAAAAAACACAGGATAATATCAATCAAGAATTTGGAAGACACTTTCCTTGATGGTTAGAGAAATATGTAAGTTTTCACTTACAAATATTGAAATGGTTGAATTATAAGATTTAAGTGTCAAATGACATTATACTCTTTGATATGATAATTTCTATTGTGTAGGCCTTAGAAAATCTAATAGAGAATAAGTTCATATGTGATCTTACGAAGGGACCTCTGTGAATTATTAAATTGTATATGGTGTATTTCGTTAATAGATACAAATATCATACAGGATATCATGGTCATAGCATGACAACAATAAATAGTGGAGTTTGCATACAGGGAGAATTGATGGCTGACTATAGTAAAATTATTGAGATACTTGAAATTGAGTACCCTGTATTACCAATAAAGAGAAGCATGATATTTAAGAGTGTCTGGTTTGATCCGACTCCAAATGTTAGCACAAAAGTGCATAACTGATACAATCTAGTTGAAATCAATAACCGAAGAAGATTAAGACATTTTGAATCTTTCGTGTTGGCAATGTAAGCAATTTAGGTGTATTCTGTCCCTTTTCTCAGCTTACGATGATATAGGTCAGATTAGTTGGTCGTTTGCAAAGTGAAACCTAGAGGTGTTTTTGAATCATATGAAAAAAGGAGAACAGAGAATTGAAAGTGAAGCGTTTCAGAAAGATGTTTATGAAATAAATATATCTGTCATATATGACGATAATGAACCTTTGACCAATCCATCTAATAAATATGTTAAAATTTCATCTGGAGAGGATGACGAGGGCTAGAGATTTGAAGGTGAGCCTAAGTTTGATTCTTATTCTTCAGAAAAAGAAGATTATTGTAATTTACAATTAAGTGATGACAACGATTAATTTGTGTTTGTAATTGAATATTATATTCAACAAATCAATTATTTCCTTATCAGTATATTGTGTAAAATATTGAATTCAAATTCTTATATTTATACAAAATTCAATCAAATATTACTAAGTGATGTCTAGAGTGGGTAGATTAATTTATATCGTTAGGCACATTGAAGATGTAAAAGTGCTAAGCTGGATTACTTTCACTTATCTTGGACCTTGGAGTTGAACATATCATCATTTTATTCTAAATCGACATTTCCAGAATATACCTCTTAACATTATTAATCAAGGGATGTCGACATGATGACTCGTTCTAGATGGTTTCATTCTGTTGGGAAGAATGTGGCAAAATTGTCCTAATTGAAGGAATAAACAATGCAGAAAAAATCTTCTCTTCATACACTCATGATCGTTTGCCTTCCATGGCCAATCTTTTGCTTCAAGGTGCCTAGTATCATCTGAACAATGTCACTTTCCTTATTATGTACATCTCATTTCCTTTTATGAAGCTATTATATATATTCATATTTGATGGTATATACTACATGTTGTTTTAAGCTTCCTTGAATCTCGAAGATGACATGTATGCCCATAGAGGCAGGAGTGATGTCACAACGGTCTGTAAAGGATTAGGAAAATCGGTTGTTTTGGAAAATTCATCAATTCTACAGACTTCGTTTGGACATTCACGTATGTATGTCATTCCAAATTTGGTTCGTTTAACCATTTACTAATCTGACAATATCTTTCTATATTGATTGTGGTTTAGGTAAACCATTTAGTACTGGCAGCTCATCTAGAGAGTTTGTCTTCCATATTAAATCTGACGACTCATTCACTATATCCTCTACAAGTTTAGCTATAGTGGAAATGCTATTACAAGAAGGTGTTAAAAACCCTACACCTGAGGGGAAGAACTACACTATTTCAATTGGTGCCTTCGAACATGTAAGGACCTTTCTTGGGAATCCAGACATCAGGGACTTATTTACCTTTACCGACTCTCATGTCATTTGAAATCCAAGAAAATAATTATATCATTGTCATTTATTGATGCAATAAAGTGAACTCAACTTTAAAGTGAATTTATTGTATCTGTAGGAATTTGTCAAACAACCTCTCTACTAGTTAGGGGACAAGCTACGTACTATTGAGTGCAAACTGTTATTGTTTTTGTTCTATGACTGTAAGAATTGTTAACCTTCTAATTTAAAGTTTGTACTTGAATATTATATTCAACAAATTGCTTTATTTTCTTTGCAATATATTGTGTAAAATATTGAATTCAAATTCTTATATTTCTAGAAAATTTAATAAAAATGAATTTCAGGTTAAAATATGCCACCAAAGAGACAACATGATATAATGCGACCCAGGTTCAGATAACGATTCAGAAGTACTTACTGTCAAAGTGAACCATCATACTATGCAGCTGCAACCGAATCACTTCTTCTCCCTCCAACTACTACAGTTGCAGATGCATCACTTAATTTAACCTGATGTTACACCATCCATCACTTCTACATCATCCACTTCTCCTATAACGATATAAATATCAGTGGTAAACGATGCGGATGAAGGAGACGGTCGCCAGCCTGGAACTGAGGGACATGATGGAATAACATACATAACAATTGTCAATAATCTGTATGTGAAATTACATGAAACACTATATGTTTATAATTAAGTTATATGTTTAAATTTTTTCAAATTCTATAAAATTATTTGTTTTTATATTAGGTTGATTCCGTTTGGACCGTGCTCTAGAAACATCTAAATTTAAGGAGAAGATTGATTTTGAGGGTTATGTATGGAAGAATATCTCTCAGGCCACAAATGAATTTTACTTTCATGAGTTTGAGGTACAATACAAAAAATTATGTTTTTAATTGATTTGTAAACATTAATTAGATACATACTATTACATTATAAGTATTTATCAAAATTTTGTCCTTTTATTTCAGAAAGAATTTTTTTGGAATTTTGAATTTGACGAGTCATACATAAAGTATGGGAGAGACGAGCACGTACACGTTATCGTGACTTTGTTGATGCCATACCAAAGGTTGGTGTACGATTACCTTATATTTTTGAGCAAATATAGAGTTGTTGACAGCAATATTGGACATTACCTAAGGCAATGTCCATTTCAGAGCATAACTTTACCAACAGGCATGAAAGACTAGGAGGAGAGAGTCTTCCCATACATACGAGAGGATCTATTACATATCACGAGCATGCAAAGAGACCTGTAAGTATCTAAACTTTACACTTATATTCTAATTGTTTTACATTGCTGTATTTTAATTTAAATTGATATGTGAATTTTGGAATGAAAATATATGTATTATGAATAATGATAATGGTATAAATTTTTGGTGCCATATATGGTTGTGTTGAGTTATTTTCTTTGTTCAACAGGGGGTAAATATGATTAATATAGAGAAAACTCTGCTGAAATTTTTATAAATTCTAGTTCCCTTATAACATTTTATTATTATACAGAAAAAGTCTATAGGCATGAGACCTACACCCTGTCAGCACTTTTTGCACACTCACACTAAGAAGCATGACGGTATGACATTCGTCAACACCTGGTGTAGAGAACTTAATGTATGTGAAATTTGTGCTTTAATATTAATTTTTAATAATTATCACTTACTAATATAAACATTGCCTCCTAATAGGAATAAATACAAGAAAGTATTCAGCGACAGTCTCAGCATGAACAAGCCGTTGATGAGAGTCAGACAAATCTTAATGCAGTGGGTGATAGGGACCGTCGTGAAAGGATCTTCGGGTTAGATTCATTTGCGAACATATGTTATTCGCAATCCTCTACGTCCAGAACAACAACATCTAGTAGACAGTCGACAACAAATGAAGCCAATGAGCTTCGGACTACAGTGTAGACATTGATGGAGTACATAAATCAGCTGAGACATAAGGTGAGTGAGTTGAAGGGGGTAACACTTTAGAACATCCACGGTCACCAAGACAACAAGATTGTTGTAGTCATTTGATTCAAATTACAAAGAGTTATTATGTACAATTTAATATTTTTATTATCAATTAAGATAATTTTAACTTTATAGCATCAATCAATTTTTTGTTTAAACAAATTAAATATATAAACAAATCAAAATATTATGCATAGATAATTAATAACTGTTGAAATTATGCATTAATCATAAGATTATGAAATAAAATTTAATGTTAGGATTTTTTAATTTTTTTTAAAAAATATTTGCTGACAGAAAATACAAGTACGTCAGTAAAATCCATTATATTTATCGACGGAACACCACAAATCGTCGTTAAAATGTAAGATATTTACCGATGGAACAAAGAGTAATCATTGGTAATATTGACAGTCGTCGCTAACTTTACCGTCAGGATTTGCTAAACTGTCAGTATACTCACATATGGTCATTCACAATCGTCGGTAATGTTACTG
>JANIPM010000003.1:44636188-44648011 GCA_027478405.1 Erythroxylum cassinoides
ATTTGTATTTCCGCGATTTCTATAGAATCGAACTGTTATTGTAGAGGGCCCAAATTGTTAAATGTATAATTGTAATGCGATTACTGAAATTATGTTTTGATCGAAATGTTTTCGTATTAAAGTAGGCCCAGTATGGTTATTGATTTCCGCGCACGAGATTGTTTTCAAAATAATAATAATGTCATTCTCGGTATTTGAACGGTTTTAACTGCTCTAGCATACCACCGTCGTGGGACACGGGCTCGGATATCACCATCGATATTGGGTTCGGGTCTTGCGGGAGTGGGATGCTACACTATCACCCTTTAAAGAAGTGAGTATGTAGTCATGTTACCTAAAGTGGCTCTTTATTTATGCATATCTTCGAAATCCTCTTTATAAAGAGCATTTTATCATAATTTTAATGAAATTTATCCCAAGATCCCCATTCTCCGTAGGTAGATAGATCTATCCAGTTGACATAAATTTGTCATTTAATCCTTGACACCATTACTTTCTCTGCTAACCTCGACTATAAGAACTTCCTTAATAACCTTTCAGTTGATTTCATTATCTCCTTTAGAATTGTTATATGAGTACTATAGTAAATATGAATATTTTTTTTAAAATAAATTGGTTAATTATAGCTCGCCCTATAAAAAAAAGAATATAATACACCAACTATTAAGCCTCTTATGAATAAAGCAATAAGTGGCTTACAATTTGAGATAGATAATCTCTTTGTAGTAATTGGGATCTCTAAATATCTAAGAGGACTAGTCCATTTTTAAAGCCATTGGTAAAATGAAAAAGCTACTTTTTGAAGGATTATCACTCAACCACAATAAGTCTTTAAACTAATTCAATGATTTAGTGAACACCTCTACAAATTGCTTTATATAACTATAAAGTAGGAGTGTGTTGTTTACAAAGGAAAGATCAAATATATCAATCTTATTAAATTTATAATTTTATTTATAACCAAATTCATTATCAATATTTAATTTAATTAGTCTTGTGTGTTCCTCCATACTTAGGGAAAACATATATGGAGATAATGAATCTCATTTCCTAAGTCCCTTTGCAACTTCGAATAGTGAGGTTGGTTCTCTATTGACTAGGATTGGCTATGAAATGGAAGTAGTACATTTTCTCACCCAGTTAGTGAATTTAGTAAAAAATCACCAAGCTTTCACAATGCTAAACAAGAAATTTCAGGGCATCAAAAGTTTTGTTGAAATCAATCTCAAAATAAAGTTTATTATCTCCTTCCTCTTATTATAGCTTTTGAATAATTCTTAGGCAATTTGTATGTTGTCATTAACGCTTCTTTTATAGATGAAGCATCCCAATATGGGATATCGATACACTTGAGAATCATCATTGATCTGAAAGTTAACTTAGAAATGACTTTGTCGATCACATTACAACATCAAATACTCATAATCAGATATGCTAGAAGGATTTGATATCGTAGAAATCAATCAAATATAAGTCTTTTTAAGCTTCTTTAGTAATTTTCCACTTATGAAAAATTCCTAGATAATGTTAGTAAGTATATCACCTTATATGTCCCTTTTTTTTTAAAAAGAATCAATTATTGAAACCATTTGGTTCACAGGACTTGTCTTGTCTTAAGATGAAGAGTGTTTGCTTTGTCTCAATGTTAGAGAACTCCATGTCACAGAGAGAAATTTGATTCCCTGAGGTAGATTGTGTAATAAAGCATCATGTGGCTTCACTAAATAGGCTAGCTTTATTAGCATTCCCAACATCCTCTTGACATAATTAAAAACTAGATCTTTTAATTGTTAATGGTAGTGCTCTCTAATTTTTGTAAGGAAACAATTGTATTGACATTTCTCCTAGCAAGAATGACATTAAGAAAGTACTTTTTGTTCCTTTCTCCATCCGTTAACTAATTGATTCTTGACTTCGATTTTATCAAAGAGCAATGCAGCTCTACAGTTTCAACATATATGCTTAAATATGTTTGTTCAAGAAGTTCAAGAGTTTCATTTGTTGGATTAACACTTAATTGGTCTAGCATTCTCAGTATATTAGATAGTATCCCTTTATAAACCAAAACATTGTGAAGGTGTGGGTTAGATTCCAAGGTGATTGTAACTTGTAACCTTTGTTGTTAGTATTCTTTTGTAATTGTATTTTTAATCTAATTTACTTATTTAAAAAAATGTATTAAAGAGTAATTATGACAATTTTAATTTTGTATATATTTTATTCATATTATTATCATTATTCTTTCATCTTAAGTAGTTCAACTTCAATTGTAGCTTCACCCACAAAATTTCCGCATTGCTTTTACTTGTACCGGGGTTTAAGTTTAATCGCCAAGTCTTAACATGCTCAATTGACTTGACAATGTAAAAACTTTGACTATTATCATATTATTTTTGACGTCCCCAATCCACACCAGGCTTTCCCAGAGAATGGGCTTACTCTCCGGCCCAATCATGTCCACTTCAATAACTCTGTAGTACGTATACCAATTAATAATAGATGTGCATAATTTTGAATAATAAAACTTGTCTTCTCCTTTTCAGTCAGCTCATTTATATTTGAAGTTTTACGAGATTTTATTTTCTTTGAAAGCTGATATTTATTGATTATAACTACTTAATTAATTATTTCAATCATTGAAGTTGTTTTGCCCACAACTGAGGCCTTCTTTATCTTATTGTCCAGGGGCATCATATGAATAATGAACTATGCAGTGCAGTACAAGGCCTGTACTTAACATCTGTACTGCATAAACTCGGATATAAAAGAACGCATACATGTTTCAGCCATATCCACCACCTTCTTTCTACATGTTAATTTCCTTCAAATTATGTCCATGCCACGCACGATGAGGGACTTGGAGTGATTGATTGGTCATGTAATGTTTCTTCCGGTGGGCAGTTTTATGACATGAAATGGTTAGTACTCAAAATTTTAACTAACCTTCTTTTAAATTATTCAATGGCGTGTTAAATGTTATCAATTTTTATTATTAAAAAATCATTTGTTATTTTTAAATTTTTTATTACAGCTTCAGACTTCTTTGCGTGTACAAATTTACTTGTGAAAGATTATAGAAGTATGATATATGGGTGCAGTGACGACCCTAATCGAGTCCGCCGACACGATATTCTACAGTTGGGCTTTGAAATGAATCAGCGTACGAACAACAAAATTTCACTCATGGCATGTTTAAAAAAGAGAGTTGCTATTGTATTGTCCAGCAATATCTCCTTGCAGAAGATGAATGCGAAAGGCATAATGTGTACATGAAAAGATATTTCTTGCACCAATTGCATATCAAAGTCTATTAATTAAGTGATACTTCTACTAAATCACCGCCTAAATCTTAGCCAACTTGAAAAGTCATTGGTAATTAAGGTTTCGTATTCCAGTTGGACAGCATATACGGGTTAGAAATTTATGCCAATGTATAAGCTGAAAAGAAATTGCAAGACTTTTGAAAACGCTTGTTTTAAGAGTTCTTCACTACAAAGTAAAGTTACACATGTTGTGTTACTTTCATTTCTCCAATATTATTTTATTATAGTTCTCTTTTCCTTTTTCCGTATAACAGGAGCTAAATACATCAAATTGAAAATGGAGCAATGAACAAGGGATTTGAAAGGTCTGGAATGATCCTTACCCAATTCCTAATTTCTAGAATCGAATGCTTAAGTAACACTCCTTTTGAAACTCAGCGTACGTATATTTAGCTGTGAGAGAGAGGGGAAGTTTTCAAATTGAAATGACTGATTAATTGACAGCTAAGCTCTGCGTGCTATGAAAGCTTGGTATTATTTTCTTGCTCGCTCCTGTTTAAGATGGACAAGATACCGGCGCCCTCATCTTTTGTAATATAACAAAATGGTTAATACGTAATCATTACCTATGCACATGCCAATTTACTCCGTGTATGGTGGTTGATCATTTTATTACGGTTCACTGAAAAAGTCTATCCCTTAGTTAGCACATTTTCTCCGTGTATGGTGGTCCAAGCTGATTGATCATTTTATTACATTTCACTGAAAAAGTCTATCCCTCAGTCAGCACATTTACTCCGTGTATGGTGGTCCAAGCTGATTGATCTTTTTATTCTAATTCACTGCATGTTGGACCGCTGTTCCCATTGACAAGGCAAACGTGAGATGAATGCACCCTGGATGGTACAAAGAAATTGTCGGTATCTCTTTGTTGAATTTTGGAGCTTAGGAGGGTTAGTTAAGCAAGATAATAATGCCAAGTAGCTACATGCCGAAGGTACCTTTAACTTTCCCTTTGTTTAGACTTGGCATGGGATCCACAATTGTCGCCCGCAGCACAACTTTCGAGAATTGGTATGGGATCCACAACGATGACACCGCAAGTTTCAACCATTCCAATTCTACAGAATACAGCCACTCTTGCTTGCTAATCTTTGCGTCACTAATTTTGTAGTAATTCAAATAATTTTCTTAGGATGTCGGTGAAAGAGTTATGGGGTACTAACTCTAGTGTTTAGAAATATTTGTGACGTTGTTGCTTTTCAAAACATCTTATGACTTGAATTTAGCTTATGATATCATAATTATTAAAAGATACCCAAAATTTTTTAATTGTTGTAAAATTAAAAGTTTAATACTCAAATCTATTACATTAATTTTCATCATGATCAAAACTTGATTGCCAGTGTAGCATTAGTAAAATTAAGTTATCAGAAACATAATTGATGTAGCAAATTCTGAAAAATGGTTATATATTAATCTTAAAGGGACTTTAAAAAGTTAATTCTAAAGTTTACTCAAAAGAGTTCGTTCTCATGGCTTTGGCAATTGGTTGAAATGAACCATTGAGCTATTGTCATCATTGCAGAAATAAAAAAATATTGATAAAAATTAACAATCACGACACTTAAGATCATCTAATTCAAATTACACATCTATGTATGCTTTTAACTAAAATTTAAAATTCCATTATTGTTTTTATTCACAAACTTCCGGCGAGCAGCATTCTATGATTACGGACCTAGCTAGTAGACTGCTCAGCATGACATGTTTTCCTCAATGATTACAAGTTCAATTATTTCTGTCTTAAATTGTTCTATTTTATATTAAAAAAAATATTGGTTGCTTTAAGCTATTAATCACATTTTAAATGATGCTCCTACTTACCATAATTAAAAAAAGAAGATATTGCAAGATTTGGCTTTTGTTATCACTTGCTTGCTATTCTTTTTCCTCTAAAATTCTAGTTAAATCTTATTAGACGCAATGCAATGTCACTTTCCACCCAAAACAATGTATTGAGAATTAAAAGTTGTTATAGTATTTCATGTAGTAAGTGAACATAGGTTCGGTAGCAATGATCTCACTGTTTTAAAAGGAAAAACTCAAATTATTAGCAAACAGTTATTTTCGAGACCAAGTTACCTCGCTTATTTTATTCCCAGTAAAAAGAAGGAATGATTGGACATGCAAAACTCGTGATGAAACTAACCAAAGTTTTAAAAATCCAACGTCTAGCTGTGTTAAAACAAATTCCATCGCAAACGTCAAAAGACAGAAACCAATCAATACAACAAAGCAACAAATTCCATCGCAAAGGTTGAAAAGTAAGGATCAGAGGACAGAAACCAATCAATACCCGCTCTGTAAAATTTAAGAAACGTTGCCGCACATGTTTCAGCTGCATGAACAGCCCGAAGAATGGAGTATATTAACAGAGTTCCTCCTTTATTTTACTAAATTTTATCAATATTTTTTTATAAAGTCTATATAATTGTGTAGACAAAATTAAGTAACACAAGGTTGGAACATCTTAACCAGACATAGTGCTCTAACTCAAAGAAAAGCTTGAGTTTGGCATCATGAATTGCATTTTGAATTTTTTTATTTTCATTAAGATATAATTTATATTTTAATATTTTAAAACATTTAACTTTAACTTTAATTTTCAAAATATACTTTAAATATATAAAAATTAAATAGAATTAGAATTTCGTCCATTGAATATCATGTCAATAATAATTAATTTTTTAAATTTATTAATAGGCTTCAATTATCATGTATATGTCATGTAATATAGTGGAGGTCGTATGACTTATTTTAAATTTTTAAAATTATTAATCGTTTTTAATTAATTTAGTTTTTCTTGATCTTAATTATATTAGTTAAGTCTTAACTAAATTTTCTAATCTCTGCGGAAACCTTAATTTTCTTCTATTTAATCCAAGCTTTTAATTCAAAGAGGGTTATCAATCTATGACTACTTCACCAACTCGTCTATAACTACAATTGTAAGAACTTAACAAAGATTGATGGTGATTATGTTCTCTTCATCTTTTTCATCTCCATAATCACCCCCATCCATTTCTTCATTTTCTTCATCATCATTTAGGATTTTAGAATCAAGACAAGACCTCTTAGGGTAAATCTCAATATCATGAATGAAAAAAACAAATAAGCCAACTTGTACTATACCGTTTGAGAGCAAGTTTTAGTGTTACACTATCAGTAGAGGTAAGCGGTTAAGTGAGTGTTGGACTATGTTACTACTATTAGGAGAAGAAATTGATAACTAAGTTAAATGAGACTAGAGTATACTATCCTAAAATTTATGGTGCTTTCATAGTAGTATGAAATGGGTGTGGTGTAATGTGGAGTAGTGGTCAGGGGTAGTAGATTGGAAAAGAAAAGAAGAAAGAAAAGAAAGAAAAAGAAATGCATGAAGATTGATTCAAAACTATGATCAACTATCCAAGTATTGCAAGCAATACAATGTGGCCTTAGTTGCTATCTAGTTTCAAGGAATACAATGAAGCTTATATCAATTAGGAGGAGATGAACCAGTAAAAGCTCCAAACAAATTGTATAGATGTAGTGACTTCTTGGGTATCATGATTAAATTGGAGGGTACATGCATTTTTACACATACATATTTGTAGATCAAGGCCTGGTGTTCTAGCTCCATCCACTGAGATGAGATTGGGTAAAAGGAACTTTTATACCTAAAAAAGGAACATGTACTCCTACTTAAACTTCCATCAAAACTTGCACATTTGAATGCAAAATTTTTCTTTTTTAGAAAATTTATGGTACCCAAACGAAACATAGAATCATTTCAACTTTAGTAGGACAAACAAGAAAGACAATTAAGCATTACCTATTAGTCCTACCAAAACTTAATTACCCATTTTCATTTCAAATATAGTTGATTGTTAAGAAAATACTAAACCACTCACTGCATTCACTTGTCCACCTGAAAAACATTTTCAATGGAATGTATTACCATTTGGACTTAAACAAGCCCCTAGCATTTATCAACGAGTTATGGATAATAATCTTGAAGGATTAGAAGAATTTACTTTAGCATATATAGATGATATCATAATCTTCTTTAATACAGATAAAGAAGATCATTTAAAAAAGGTCAAACTAGTTTTCTAATGATGCCAAGAAAAAGGATTAATCTTAAGTAAAAAGAAAATAAAATTAGCTCAACAAAATATTGAATATTTAGGAATAGAATTTCATAATGGCTTTCTAAAATTACAACCGAACATTTTAAACAAAATTCAACAATTCCCTGATATATTAAAAAATAGAACCAATGTTCAACAATTTTTAGGAATCCTTAATTATATATCTGATCAAGGTTTCTTTAAAAATCTTGCTAAAAAAAGAAAATGATTACAACTAAAATGTAGCAGAAAATCTTAATGGAATTAGACGACTGATGATACAACAACAATAAAACATTTGAAAGAACTCTGTAAGGATTTACCAGTTATCTAGATGAAACAATAACAATTGCATATAAATTTTACAAAGAGAATCTAATGAATTTAGGACAACATCCATTTTCTATCACATATCAAATTAATTATGCTTTAACCAATTCTCATCATATCATTGAATTTAGAAATATAGAAAAAAATATATTGATCAATTATTCAGTGATGTTGCTAAAGTAGGAACTGACATACAAACAAAAATACGAACTTTACCTGAAATTCAGTATCCAATTCAATTAAACTCAAATATACCTCCTCGACTCTCCTTTTCTGAGTCTAGCTTTACCAATAAACTCAATCTTTTGAGATCACAATCATTGTGTTTATAAAGACCCTTAAGATTTACAGAACCTAGAAAAAATTTAGAACAGTAAGTTAGAATTACTGATACTATTATGCTTCATAACAACTCCGAACAATCAGTTTCTAAGGAATTAGCTATAATAAAAAATCAATTACATGAATTAACTACACATACTAAAAATACTCTATGAGTATTACTCAATATATTAATTAAGTGCGAGACAAACAAGTACAACTAGAGATTCAAGTAAACGAACTTTTAAACAGTCAAACTAAAATCTAAACAAGTCAAGAGTAGAAAGAGTGAAAAATCACCCTTTCTTTTAGACAAGACTCCATTTTTTGGTTTCCAGATAAAACACTTCCTAAAAGATGGAAACAAGACAAAATAAACATCTAATCCATCTTATCTATCTCCAAAACCCACTTCACAAAATCAAATACTAATGAAACCCTATAAATTAACTTTGACTGAAAAAAACTACCAAGGAAAAAGCATAAGAGCATTATACAATAATACTTGAACTTCTACTATATGCAGAGGGTGTTAGTTGATAATAAGGGAAGTTCGAGTTATTTTGAGTGCTTCTCTCCATCAACCCACCACTTATACTAAGAAAAGGAGTAGCTTTGGCTTTGGGTGAAGAAAAGTTGAGCATATGCACTCACTGGTGAGTATTAACAAAGACCATGACATTAGATCTCAAGAAAAGAGTTGTTTAGTGGAATGACATTATATTAGGGACATATGCATCGTCACTCTTGCCTATCTTCAAAATCCTCCAATCATCACAAAGTGACCACTCATGTATAGTTGAACTAAATTTAAGGATCTTTCTCTCACTATAAGAAATTATATTTTTAGTGAAAGTAAAAGTTGTCATTAAAAGCAGTAATATTTGTCACTATTATTAATAGTGTCCAATTTTAAAGTCGTCATCTTCTGTCACAAATACATTCGCCATTAAGGAAATAGTGACTAATTTTAAAAAATGGTCACAATTATGCAACACTTTTGTGACACAAATATTGACATTAAAACTTGTTAAATGTGTGACAAAATCATATGATCACAATAACTTTACATATTTATGACAAGTTTATCGTCACAAATAATATAAAATAGTGACGAATTAAGTCGTAACAGTACTTCATTTTATTGTGACAAAATTGCCGACACTAAAACCTATCAAATGTGTGACAACATTATATAGTCACGACAATTATACTTATTTATGACAAGTTTGTTAACACAAATAATATAAAGTAGTGACGAATAAAATTGTAACAATACTTCATTATATTGTGACAAAAGTACCGACACTAAAACTTATGTAATGTGCGACAACACTATATGGTCACAACAATTTTACATATTTATGACAAGTTTGTTGACACAAATAATATCAAGTAGTGACGAATAAAGTCGTAACAGTACTTCATTTTATTGTTACAATATTATCACCACTAAAATAATTATAAAAAGTGATAATATTTGTCACTAATAAGTTTTTTATCAGTGTCCATTACTTCTTGATCACTAATATTTTAATAAAAAAGTGTCAATATCATTTCGTCACAAAAATAAAAATTGGTTCTTACAAAAAGTATTATCACTAATGTGTTTATTATTATTACAAATAAAATTATCAATTTATCAACGGAATTACGTTAGTGGTAAAAGAAATTTGTATCAGTGGCTATATTGTCTAACAGATTTCGTCACAAGTATTAAAGTTATATGTTACAATAATGTTGTCACTAAATAAAGAATATATGTTACAATAAATTCATCACTAATGCCTTATCATATACACCTGATATGTGTAACAAATCTTCAATAGAAAACCCAATAACAAAACCCAATAACTGAAGAGGCTGAGTAGGCATCAATGTATCTTTTCACCTACAACAGAAAATTGTGAAATGACATAAGGTAACGGAAAGAAGACTGACAGAGATAAACACTTACAAACACCTACCATTTTGCCTGATTGTTGAGATTCTCCATGTTAGCACCCTCCAAACTCCATGTACTAGTAGCTAAAGCATACATCTCCAGGTTTACCTGGCCAATGCTAGTAAAGGAAACTAAAAACCAAAATAAGTCATATAGAAACATCTAAAAGATGTTGCAAGGACATTGAAGCCCATTATGGACACTTTTAAAAACAAGAACCAAACTCAAGAAGATTGTCCCAGACAAACCAACAAATTTACATAACTGGTAAATGAGTTTTAAGGACTTTAAATGATTTACCATCAGAGTCTTTTCATTTGACATTCTTTTGCAATCCTAGTCGATTCACATCTAAGATATCAACAAAAAATACAAATTAGTATTTTGGCAAAGATGACAACATCAAGTCTGATTGATAATAAACCAGTACAGATTATAATACCAAATTTCACATAACCAACTCTAGGCCTTTGACTTATCAGCTCAAGAAAAGTGAAAATTAGCTTCGTGTTATAAAGAAACAGTAAGAACTAACAACAAAAATCCTCAAAAAATATGTAATTCAAGAGAAGAAAACTGGAAGGACTAAAAAAAGAAACATAGAGGTTTTTACTAAAACTTAAACAGCTCCATCAAATACCTCGAATTTTAATCAAAATAGTACCAAGTAAAGATAAACCTTAACCAGAAATTCAGATTACCCAAAATCTATTCACAAAAGATCTCAAAAGTATACTCTTTAAGGTCTAAAGAAAACTAAATAAAAGAACTAAAATTTGTGTTGAATTGGAATACGGATCCACTGCTAAAAATTATGAATAGATGAACAACAAAGCAAAGAGCTCAAAGATTCGGTGTTAGACCAATCAACATGAAGATCAAAGCAACAAGCCAAGAAACAAAAGAACGACAAAAACAAGGTTGACCAAGAGAAAACGATAAAGAGAAAAAGTTACTAACACCATAAATCCCAGAACTCAAAATTAGTGAACCTTGAACAGAAACCCACAAGCAAAGAGAAGGACTAGAAAATGAACCAAAAAAATCTAGAAAAGAAAATTAAGATCACTGCAAATGTGGGTAAAGAAATAGATAGAGCAAATAACAGCAACCCAAAAGTAGAAACAACAATGTGCCACTTAAAAACACTCTCCTAAGTCCAACGTTCACTTCACACACACTGAGCAGCTATCAAAAATAAGAAAAAAAAAGGGCAAACCAAAAGACGGACAGAGAAGAAGCAGAGTGAAGTGGAAAACTAAGTGCTAATCTAAAGCTTAAGAAAGAGGCCAACATAGACAATACGACAATTAAAGCCACACTCTACACTCACTCAGTACAGATAGACTAAGAGAGCGAGTGACTACTTTAAGAGGGAGAGATGAAGTATTAACCCAAATCTCCCACCATTTTGCCTTCAATCAAAAACCACGTATATGTTTAAACCCTAAAACCCTTCAATCAAAAAGCGACCAATAAAAGGTGAAAACTAAAACCGATCTATGGCAATACTTAGATCCCCTCCAGATCTCACAAGAGGGTGTACGAGAAAGAGAAAATATGAAAAGAAAGAAACCAAATTGGTGCACATATCAGTGTTAATATTTGAAAACTTGACCTGGATCAAGTTGAGGAGTTTCTTAAAGGTTATGTGTATTTATGACAACCAAATGGATGCACATAAGCTCCAAAAATCTTAACCAACTAAAGAGATTAGTGAACCTTGAACAGAAACCCACAAGCAAAGAGAAGGACTAGAAAATGAACCAAAAAAATCTAGAAAAGAAAA
>JANIPM010000003.1:44648111-44671442 GCA_027478405.1 Erythroxylum cassinoides
TAATAGTGACAACTTAATTGTGAAAGATACTAAATTGTCACAATTACTATTGTATTAGTGACAAAAAAATAAATCATTACAGTTAATCCAAACAATAGTGTCAATCAATTGTCTTGTTATAAAAAATCTCATATTTGTGACGAAACAATAGTTAGTCACAAAAAAATTGCATAAGGAGTTGAGACTTAAGAAGAAGGTTTAATATTTTCAGTTAAATTAGTTCTTTTAATTAAAAAATTAATTAATATTATTAAGATATATATTGATTAAAATAAATTAAACATAATAATATTTTTAAAATTTTAAAATAAGTCATCTAGCCCCACTAAGTCACGTGAGATATATATGCTAATGGGATCCATTATTAAATTTTAAAAATAATAAAAATTAAAAGATGAAAGTTTAACCTCATTTACTTTTTCATCCACTTTGAGTGAGGACATTTCACTTAAAGGATAGAAGTAACCATTTACTTTTTTATTCACTTATCGTCTATTTTAAACATTTTAAAAATGTTAAGATTGAAATTGGATGTTCTAAATATTACAGTTGAAGTTGTATTATGGTAAAAACGATAAAGTTCATAATGCATTTTTAGCCTATCTTTGAGGTGTTATTAATTAAAAAGTTAAAAGGAATAATTTTACTTTCTTTTTAGTCCTATGTTAAGTAATTTTACAATTTATTATTAACTTTTATTTTAGTTTAGAATATTGTTAAAATAAAAAGTTCCTACTTATTAGATTTTTAGAGAAGAAGAATATCTTCTTCATGGAAAAACGATAGGCTCACTAATAATTATATACTCATATAAATAATGAAAGAAGAGTATTATTATAATATAATTTTTAATTTTATACCTTTTTCATAAAAAGAAAATTTATCTAGATGTTTATATAGTTAATGGAGAATTTTAGTTTAACTAACATAAAATCAATTAATATTATAATACATGAGGAAAATATTGTTAATAACACAATAAAATTTTTATAGTAGAAAATTTACATGGTAGCTTCTCCCTTATTTAGAAATAAAATTTCTTTGTTTTCTAAAAAGAAATACTTTCTGAGTAAGTTCAATTATTCAAAGTTAAATTCCTTTAAACCTATACATATATAACTTTAAAACTTCTATTAAATCACTAGAAATAACTAAGATTTACCCATTCACCTACTCCTTCAAAATTACTGTAGAATTCTAAAAGATAATTTTATTTCCATTATTTGACCTAAATCTTTTTTGTATAACTCCACGTACTATACATAATTTTTGAAGGACAGTATATTTAAGGACCATAATAAAAATATTTGTAACTTGATCAAGATTTTTAAAAAACTTTAAGTTAATTTTCTTCTTAGCAATACATTTTTTGAATAAAATAAAATCTTGTGTCAATATTTCCTATCATGAAACATTAGATTCTTTAGTAAATCTTAAGCAAACTTATTGTCAATTATGATCTTTGCTATTTCGATTTACTTTAATGAACTATTTCAACATCATTCTCAACCAAATAGCACGACAAGTATATTAAGTAGCTACAACATACTCTAATTCACATGTGGAGAGTTTGACCATAGGTTATTTCTTTGAGCACTATGATACTGCATTATTTCTAAAAACAAATACAATAGTATTTTTTCTACCTTTAAAATATCTAGTAAAATTATCACAAAAAGTCATTAAATTAAAGTCTTCAGAAGATGAGCAAAATATATCATAGTCAATAACACCTTTGAGATATTAATGAATTCTTTGGTCATTTTCAAGTAAAATTTGGATGTCATCTCTATAAATAGACTAACAAGTCCAATAGTAAATAAGATATTTATCCTTATGCAAGTCAAATACCTCAAACTTTCTACAATTCTTTTGACTAAAGTTAAAGTTACATTGTCTTCCTCTGAAAACTGTGATAGCTTTATTCCACACTATTGAGGAGTTTTAACTAACATACTATCTAACATAATAAATTTCTTAAGTACCTACTATACAAAACCTTCTTGAGTGATACAAATTTCGTCCTCTTTTTATTTTACTTCTATTTTTAAATATTAAAAAATTAATCTATGTCACTTATCTCGAACTTTACATGAAATTTTTATACTTTCATCATCTTTGAATTGTTTCTTGTTAAGATAATATCATATATATAGAAACAAACAAACAATAGATCATCTTTAATAAGACCAAATATGGGGTTTGCAATTTAATATTTAATAAAATGTCCATGATCATTCTTAGTATAACTCTTCTTCCTGTTGTTAATATAATGGTACTTATTGCACTCTCGATAATGTGTAAAAGTGATACCAGAAATAACAATATAGACCTTTTTGGAAACACTAAGATGCAAATTGAATATTAGATTAATATTTAAAGAAATTATTTTAAAAGCTACACTAGTGTTTGGTGGATTGAGGTGACCCAACTCTAACACCATATGACTAAATTGATGCCAATTACTAGGAATTGACATAAACTTAATTCTATTAGAGTTTAGACTGCTACTAGTACCTTTTTAAAAACATTAAGGTACAAAGTGATACTATAAATAAAGAAATATGCTTGCTTAGATATTTTAAGAGATGTTAAGGTACAATTGAGATGTTTGGAGTCTATTATTTTTAATATAAAGAGCATGTTTGTGTAAGCATTTAGCAAAACCAATATCTTAGAAATAATTATCGATTCAATTATTTCAAACTCTTTGCACTTGTTTTAGTCGATATAATGTCGTCTTTAAATTTAATAGTTTATCTTCTTGCGTTTCAACCGCATATCTCATTGGTTTTTTTTTTATATAAACTTGTCAATTTTTTAATATTCTTAAGTTCTCACACTTGTTAGTGTGGTGATGAAGTGGTGAAGTTCACGGAGTATAATCATTTTTGAATTATTAAATGACCCCTTTTTATTCTTTATACTCAAAATATGGAAGCAAATCGTAGGACTCCTCCATTTAAGAGCTTCAAAAGTATGATGCTTCTTTATCAAATTCCATATCTCTATTGTTAACATTCTTTCCTTTGCTTAAATTGAATATATTATAGCCTTTTGAATTTTCATTATATCTAAAGAAACAAACTTCTTACTTCGATCATCAAGTTTGCAACTTTGTTATTGTAGAACATGCATATGCAATAAAACCAATACTCTCAAATGTGATGAAACTGGCTACACTCCACTTTTGGTTTCTTATAGAGTGACATTTTTCTTGTTCCCTATTGAATTATAATTTGAAAAATACGCCCCATACAACATGATTATTTAGTTTTTTTCTCTACTACTTTATTTTTGTAGAGATATACAAATTATAGAAGAATGATGAATCTTGTGAAACTTATAAGAGATCTTAAATTTAGAAATAGACTCTCCATTTTTATCAGTTCTAAAAGATTATTTTCAAAAATACTCTTTTTTTAATCAGAGCTTTAAAATTGTTAAATGCATAAAATATTTAAACTTATAATTCATAATTTTACTCATATTTTATTATAATCATCAATGAAGAGGATAAAGTAGTAGCTTTAACCAGAAAAATAGAGGGTTAATGGAACCACAAACATCTATATGAATAAGTTGGCATGGTTTGGTGAATTTTGAAAATGATTATTTTTTTAAAGCTTTTCTTTGAATGCTTGCCAAGCAACTATGCCTAATCTAATTATTCATAATGATCTATACTTGAAATGCCTCTAACTATCTTTGTCCCTCTTAAAACCTTGAGTGCATTAATAATCAAAAGCTTATACTTCATATGTTATATCATTAAAGGATCATTGACACCAATACTCAAACATATGGCCTTCATTCAACAAAAAATAATATTGCTAGTCATAGTCATTGTAAATAAGATTAGCATCATAAAAGAGTATGATCCATCATAGAAATTTGAAAACCTTTCTCCAAAATTTGACTAATGCTTAAAATGTAATATTTTAGTAGTGAAAAAATGTCAATATTCAAAAGAAGCTTATACTATGAACACATGCTTTCTCTTAAGTAAAATCACACATTTAACTTTAATCTTCATCATTGTATTATCACTAGAGAGTATGGTCCTTATCACTTTGATATCTAATTCTACAAATTTTCCTTTACAACTTGTCATGTGATTACTAGTTGTATTAGCAAGGTACCTTATGCTCGTTTATTATTTTTGCTCATTCTTTACTATAAGTACTAATGTTTAACCCTTTTAATCTTCATTAACTTATTCTAATTTTTTATTAACTTCATTAAAAATTCCTAAAAATAATAACTAAGCTTTCCATATGAATAATATTCAATTTGTGATTTCTCATTCCTCCTTATGTTATTTTTACCAAAATCATTAATGGATATTAGCTTGCACTGGTACTTATTTTCAACCATTCTTATAATCCTTTACAAATAATTGGATGTCTAATGATTAGGGAAAATATTAAATGGAAGAAAATATTTCAACAAGGATTAATCATAAATATGCATAAAATGATGTTGTCCGGGATGAATTAGATGCATTGCCAAGATTAATCACTTCTTTACATGTTATTGAAAATGAAATGGGCTTAATATAAGAAGAACAAGGCTTAGGGAATGTCTAAGAAACTATTCTACTTGTTTTGAGTTCAATCGAGCCCAATTCACATAATTAAGATGTATTTAAACGCTTTAGTTCTTTTTGTTTATTGATCAGCGTGTATTATTATAATTAGGCATAAGCCCAAACCGTGTTAGTATTGCTTTATATTTATTTTTTAGTTTCATATTTTGGTTAGGAATTATTGTGGGGTTAACTCTAATCTAATTAGGATTACTTAAATTTCTAATTTGATTAGGATTCCTTATGACATTAAGGATATGAACTAAAATAGGATTCTTAGAGTCCTAGTTAAACTAATTAGTAGTTAATGTTTTGAATCCTTGTTACAATTGATAAGGAATGTTCCTTTAGGACTATAGTTTTCTATTATTTTTAAGATTCTAGTCATTAAGGATTTAATGCTTATAAAAGGTTGCTTGTTGATGTAACTCCTAAATCATCAATATAGCAATTAAATTGAGAGCTTTTTTCACTTTTTATGATAATTCCCTCTTAGTTCTTTAACAAGAACTTGATACGATCTTATCAAGGTAACTTGTTGCAATTAAAATTCTTTTATCTTTGATTCTAATAAGTAGGTATGGTTAAACTCAAGTTTGCTTACTAGATTTGAAGATGAACTTAAGCTTTTTTAATTCCTTATGATTTGAGTTTTAAGTGATTTTCAACCTAAGGTTCACATTATATGGGTAGAGCTTTGGCTCTTGAAATAAAGTACTACTTGTCCTTTTAGTATTTATTTACTTTCTTATTGTTTGTGAATTTGTCCAAATAATGTGTCCTCAACTTATTTTCAATTCAACATTCACTTTGTGCATTCTTCTTCAATCAATGTTATTCCATTTTCTGTTGTGTTTTTGAGTTGGTTCACATCATATATACATAAAATCAAAAAAAGAGAATAAAAGGAGAAGTTAAAAATAAAAAGAAAATAAAAGAAAAGAAAAGAACGAAAAAGAAAGAACGAAAATAAAATTTAAAATGCGCATTAAATACAAAATTCTAATCCCTTATCTAGTTTAAAAAAATATTATTAGGCTTTTTCATCCTTGTTACCTTCTTGTTGAATTTTTTAAGCTATTCTTAGTGGCAACTCATCCTTATTACCTTCTTATTGATTTCATTTCCTTTTTTCTTTCTTATTACTCCTAATGTTTTTCAACCAAAGTTATAAACCTTGTTGATGCTTGTTATTTTGGTAGGAACATAAATATAGTTCTTTTTAAAGGGCTTGTAAAGGGAAATTGAGTGGTAAAAGGCAAGAGTAATAAAAACATGAATGTGAAAAACCAAAATTGAGTAAAACATGAGCAAATAAGTAAACAATCTTTTAGTGAAACATGAGCCAATCTTTGTTACTAATGTTTTCATTGTAGATTTAAAGATGAGTGGTGGTGGAGATAATGGACAACTCGATCTTGAGTTTTTTTATGAAGGCTATATAAGATCAATTCAAGGAATTTACATATCTATTTTCCAAGTAAATACCACATGGTTTACCTTTTTAAGTGGGGATTCGAGGACGAATTCTTTTAAGGAGGGAGGGAGTGACAGAGATCAGTCTACACTAGCATATATTTCTAACCATTCTTATAATCTTTTCTAAGGAATTTGATATCCAATGATTAGAGCAAAGAACAAACAAATGAAGATTTATTTTGCAAGGATTAATCATATATATGTAATAAAAAATGGTTTTTCAATATGAATCAAATGCATTGCTAAGATTAGTCACTTTTTTACATGTTAAAGACAAAATATGCTTAATACAGAAAGAATAAGGTTAAAAAATTTTCTAGCAACTTGGTTCACTTGCTTTAAGTTAAATAGAGCCTAATTCACATAATTAAGATTATTTAAGGACTTTGGTTCATTTTTTGTTATTGGTCACATTTTTTTATTGTAATTAGGCTATAACTTAATTGTAAAGCCCAAATAGTGTTGGTATTATTCTATAGTTGTTTTCTAGTTTCCTATTTTGGTTAGGACTTGTTTTAGGGTTAATTTCTAATATAATTAGGATTACTTATTCTAATATGATTAGGATTCCTTATAACATTAAGGATATGAATTGAAATGGTATTCCTAGACTCCTATTTAAAGTAGTATTAGTAGTTAATGTTTGAATCCTTTGTACACTTATAAGGAATTTTACTTTAACACTCTAGTTTTATATTGTTTTTTAGGATTCTAGTTATTAGGGATTTTGTGATTATAAAAGGTTGTCTTAGTGATGTAATTCGTGGATCTTTAACATAAAAATCAAATTGGGAGTTTTCTTCTCTCTTTTTTTTGGGAATTTCCCCATAGTTTTTTGATAAGAACTTAATCTGAGCTTGTCAAGGAAACTTAAGGCGATCAAAATTCTTATAACTTTAGTTTTAATTAGTAGGCTTGGTTAGGGTTTTAGATGGTTTTGAGCCTAAAATTCACACTAATTATCTCTTCCTCTCTCTTGACCATGTTGAGGATTTTGAGTTGGATTTTCACTAGAAGAGTTTTAATCACCTCTTCCTCTTCCTTAGCTCCATACAGATTTATGACCTCATTTCTACCATATCCACTTTTGCATACAAATTGTCTTATTCTACTTTAATGACTAAGGAAAAATTTTCTACTAAGGCTTGTTATATTACATCCTTCCTATATTAATTCAACCTTTCTTTATAAGCTAGCAAGGATTTACTTAGCGTAGTAACAGTCACACTACTCTTAACTTTAGATTCATTAGTACCTAGTACAACATAATTAAATTTCAAGTTGATTAACCACTCTTAGAACTTTTGTGAAGTGCTATGAAATTATGGACTCGTAATCTTTTATTAAGAGTTTCTTAAACTCATCCCTTAGTGTTTGAAGTCACATCCTTTTCAATTTGTTAACTCCCAACACTAAATTTTAAAAACTTTTCCATGCCTTCTTTGATGTGATTTTATTAGCTATTTTCTGAAATATTACTTCATCCAAACCTTGATGGATGATAGTAATTGCACTTACATCATTCTTTCTTTCCTTCTTTAAGGCTTCCTTTTCAAATTGAGTCAAACTTGTCTCATTTTAAGGCTTTGTGTACCCTTTGTTGACTATATTTCATACTCCTTTCAAACTGAGAATGGGTTTCATCTTAAGTTCATAATGATCGTAATTGAGTTTGATGAGTTAAGGAATTCCCTTTTGATGTTATAATTGGCCTTAATACTACTTTGTTGGAAAAATGATGGGTTCATAAATGCTTAGACACTCATATAAATAATGAAGGAAATTTACTATCGCAATTGAAATTATGTTCTTACGTCTCTTGTATAAACTAAAATATTATACATTTATTATAAAGACAATAGAGAAATCTAAACTTACCAACTTAAGTCCACTTAATGCTAGAATATAAAGAAGAAAAATACTTTCAATAACCCAATAAAATTTACATAATAGAAAAAACTAACTAATATATTTTAATTTGTTATAACTCTCTCTTAGTAGCTATAAATATCTCAATGTCATATTTAGAAAAGAGAAAACAAGTGAAAAACTTTGTAACCATATAAAAAATTATTAATAAGCTTTTATCTAGTTGTTTTTTATTTGATTTTCTTAATCTTGAATTAGAGTTGATATTGGCTGATTATGGATTTAAACAATTACATCTATTTTACAAGACAGAAATATAATATGTGCTAGTACTAAATTTCTTATCGTTGTCTAGTCTTAATAGTAAATGACTATAAAATAATATACTAATTTAACATAAATCTAATAATTATGATCTTTTCAAAAATTTTAGTTTCAAATTATGCTTGTCCTAAACAATATGTAATATAACAAAATATACAATCAACTAATTGAATGGAAATTATAAACCAATGCTAAGGAATTGGATTGAAAAAGAATTTCTTTGCTAGTTCATTTTCCTCCTTGGTTATCCATTGAAACGTTGCTCATGACTGAGGTCACTATTTTCCATATTAAATTTCGGCAAGATTTCTCTTTAAGGCTGACACTTAAGTGTTAGCTTGTTTCATGTCTTTAATTTCTATTATTTGATCATAAAATATTACTTTGTTTTAATAGAGCCAATAGAGAAATCTAGACTTACCAACTTAAGTCCACTTAATACTAGAATATAAAGAAGAAAAATACTTTCAATAACGCAATAAAATTTACATAATAGAAAAAACTGACCAATATATTTTTATTTCATTATAACTGTCTCTGGGTAACTCTAAATATCTCAATGTTAGATTTAGAAAAGAGAAAACAAGTGAAATACTTTATAAGCTTACAAAAAATTATTAATAAGCTTTTATCTCGTAATTTTATTTGATTTTCTTAAGCTTGAAGTAGAGTTGATATTGGCTCATTATATATGGATTTAAACAATTACAAATATTTTATAAAAAAGAAATATAATATATGCTATTACTAATTTTCTTATCAATGTCTAGTCTTAATAGTAAATGACTAGAAAAAATAAAAATAATAGACTAATTTAACATAGATCTAATAATTATGGTCTTTTTAATATTTTAGTTACAAATTATACTTATCCTAAACAATACATAATATAACAAATAGACAATCAACTAATTGAATGGTAACTATAAACCAATACTAAGGAATGAGATTGAAAAAGAATTTCTTTTCTAGTTCACTCTCCTCCTTGGTTACCATTGAAACATTGGTCACGACAGAGTTCACTATTTTCCAACTTAAATTTCAGTAAAATTTTCCTTTAAGGCTGACACTTCGTTATTAGCTTGTTTCACGTTTTCAATCTCTATTATTTGATCATTAACTTTAGAACCTTTTTTGTTTTTCTTTTTTCCTTCGTTAACTTTTGGAACTCTACATTGTTTCTCCTAAACAAAGCATCTCACTGAGTTGTTTCAAATCTCTTCTTTTTTTAATTCCCAAGAAACGAACTAATTAGATTCATAAATTAGGGTGTTAGGCTCACCTTACGTTATTTAGAGACTGGGATCGAGTGATCGTCATTCAGTATATATGGAACTTGACCAATAATGCCTTTGTCATCATTAGATAGAGAATGAGTTTTGTTAGAACCTTAAATATGGGGAAAAAAATTACAGGTTTATTTTTCCCATCGATAATTGAAGGGTTCACTGTTTTATTGATTCATAACGATTAATGATTGTGATGACTTGAATTGGATTATCACGTCACTTCATAGTCATCTAAGCTCCACACAATATTTCGACTATTGTACTCTGGGAAGTGCAACCTTAAGAACCATTTCATCTAACTTGCTTTTAGAAGCAAATTGTATCCCAAAATTAAATAAAAGAAAGGTAAGTTTGTGGCCCCTGGGTCTAGTGGTATTATCAAGTTGCTGTAGCTTTTTTGTTTCTTATGCACGTTTGTATTGTAGGCCCATGCAGCCTATATGATAGCTACATCAAAAGCTATGTCACCGAAGGAAGAGGTCGAGAAAGGAAGGACATAGTCTTTATACGTAAGAAATACACTTATTTATGCGGGATTTACATGAAACTCACGCAAGATTTATATAAATAAATGGTTGAGATTTATGTGACACGATATGTCATAAAATTAGATAAAAGATTTAGAGTTGGATAAAGTTACATTTTTTAAAAAGTTTTTCATGTGCGTAACTAAAATTCAACACAAACCGTGTTGAGGATGGCAGAGCCAACCTTCCACTATAAAATGCAAGGATACACAGACAGCTGATAGAACTGCAAAGTAAAGCGAGAAGCTCTAAGAGATTAAGGGAAAGATGGGGTTGAACTCATTGTTTATGGGGTATATTTTTCTTAGTAGTCTGATATTTGGCACAGCTATGGGTGCCGTCCACCGCTATGATTTCGTGGTACGTACTTCTGCTCTGTCTGCTGATCATGATAAGCCTAGTTGTTGTTGATTAAATTCACTTAAAGTCTGAGTATGGGTTGCTTATATATCAGTAGAAATGACTTGTCTTGCTAATGCGTGGATGCTGTCACTTCCTAGTCCAAATAATTTAAGTGCTGTTTAAGGAAGGAAATTGTATCTACGAAGCTAATTGGTTTGTTGTTTCATCTGAACTGCATGTATGCTGCAGCTGAAAGAAACTAATTTTACAAAGTTGTGTAGCACCAAGAGCATCCTAACGGTAAACGACAGCTTTCCAGGCCCCGAAATTCGTGTTCGAAAGGGGGACACGGTGTTCGTTAATGTCCACAATCAAGGAACATATGGTGTCACCATCCACTGGTACTACTTATAAATATCACCAGACCTTACTGTAAATGAGATATTGGCATTCATTTAGAGATCATTGGCTCAAAATCTACCAGGGTTGAAATCCGGCTTACAATGAACTTCATTAACATCATACGATACGTGCAGGCATGGAGTGAAGCAACCAAGAAATCCGTGGTCAGACGGACCTGAAAACATAACCCAGTGCCCTATTCCAGCAGGAACAAATTTCACTCAAGAGATAGCTTTGAGCACAGAAGAAGGCACTCTCTGGTGGCATGCTCATAGCGACTGGACCCGGGCTACTGTTCATGGAGCCATTATCATTCACCCTGCTAATGGAACGTCCGGATATCCATATCCCGAACCTTTTGCAGAGAAGACAATTGTGCTTGGTATATATATATATAGTTGGAAATTATGAATCTCCGAGTTAACTTTTTTTGTGATTAATTTACTCGTATAATTTGTATGCAGCATCATGGTACAAGAGTGATGTGATGGAGGTAATAAACACAGCGCTTGCCACAGGTGGGGAACCTAACTCGTCGGATGCCTTTACTATCAACGGCCAACCCGGAGATTTATATGCTTGCTCAAACGGTAAATCGAACAATACCTCTGATACTGACGAATTGCTTCCATTTTCAGTCTATTATGAGCATGACGTGTAGTAGGCACTAATCCTAATTTCAGGAAGTGTATAAGATATACCGCAACTTTTCAACTAATACAGCTGCACTTGCATTATTTTACGGTGCTATCAAGAACAGTGATGGCTATTATAATAAAATTTTTTGTGGGTGGTGAAAAGCTGGATGTGAGGATCTGGTGAAATGGTTTTGAATTATTATTAAGAAAAGGACATCTTAGCAAAGTCGCGCAAATTATTTAATTATGTCAAACTCTTCTCTTGTTTGATTTAGTCTTTTAACTTCTAATTGTGTAACAAATGATCATCTACAAATTTTTAATTCCTCTATTTCCTACAACTGTCAAACCGATCAGATGAAACAACATAACTTTTGATCCTATAATATATACTTATGGTCATGTGGATATATCAATAGAAACAAAAAAAAAAGATGATGTTAAATAAAAGTACAACAGTGTAAATGTTTGTTGTCCGAGAAGATTGGATTCTCCTCATGATTATGTTCAATTATAACTGAGCTGAATTGTGTCTTTCCAACAGTTAAATCTAACTTTTGATATGATTGAAATCAAATATTTGGTTACGCAATAAATAATATTAATTTATATGCTATTTTGGCATCGCAGAAACAACACATAGGATTCTAGTCCGACAGGGCAAGACATATCTCCTACGCATCGTCAATGCAGTTCTGAACGAAGAAATGTTCTTTGGTATCGCAAAACACAACCTCACAGTTGTTGGCCAAGACGGCGCATACCTGAAGCCAAATACTGTAGAATACATTACTATAACCCCAGGCCAAACCATGGACGTGTTGGTCACAGCAAATCAATCTGCCGGAAGCTACTACATTGCTGCTTCTGCTTTCGCCGAGTCCGGTGTTCCGTTCGATAACACCACTACCACTGCAATTCTGCAATATGAAGGAAACCAGACAACATCCTCTATTCCATTTCCAAACCTTCCTGCTTACAACGATACTGACGCTGCCGCGAGGTTCTTTGCTAGTGTCAAAGCCTTGGCCAGCGAAGAGCATCCCGTTAATGTTCCCAAGAACATAACTCGAAGAATCTATATGACAGCTTCGATAAATTCATTGCCTTGTCCTTCTAATCAGACTTGTACTGGGGCAAATGGAAATATTCAAGCTGCAAGCCTCAATAATATAAGTTTTACTACTCCTTCAGTGGATATACTACAAGCATACTACAGGTATCATATTCAAATCCTCTCTACCGAGAGTGTAAAAAATTACACGTTACAATTGTTCTTATATATCAACTATTCAGAATCTAGGATTAATGTTTTAAGAAGTTGACTAAAAGTGTTGATGAAATTAATCTGTCTTGCGCAGAAACATTAGTGATATTTTCACTACGGATTTCCCCGACCAGCCACCCATGTACTTCAATTTCACGGGAAATGTTGACAATGTTACGTGGTTCACAAAGGAAGGGACAAGGGTGATACTATTGGACTATGGGGAAGAAGTTGAAATGGTTTACCAAGGAACAAATCTAGTGGCAGCAGAAAATCATCCAATGCATCTTCATGGTTTCAGTTTCTATTTGGTCGGCATGAACAAGGGGAATTTCAATGTATCAACCGACCCCTTGAGGTATAACCTCATTGATCCACCAGAAGTAAACACTATAGGTCTTCCCATGAATGGATGGGCTGCTGTCAGATTTACAGCAGATAATCCAGGTGAAGTCCCTGCACTTCTGCTTATCATCAGAATTGTATTTTGTATATTAATTCTGCTTATTCCAAATCACCAAAATATATAAAATTGCAGGAGTCTGGTTCATGCACTGTCATTTGGAGAGGCATACAACTTGGGGCATGAGCTCTGTGGTGATAGTGAAGGATGGAGGCACCAATGAAACAAGCATGCGCCCACCTCCATCTTATATGCCTCCATGTTCTACATCCTAGCTACCTGCAACTCGTCAGAACAACAAATAAATGCAGTGGACTCTGTCAGCTTGGTTTTCAATGACCAAGTCTCCGATCAGGGAAAACTTATGAGTGAATTGTTTGGAGTTAAATTGTGTGCCTATAAGAAAGAACAAGTGCCTTGAGAAATATTCCAAGGAAGCTTTCGATGTACGTACTACATTGAGTGGAAGTATGACAAATTTGCAAAAGAAGTCTTTATTATTTAAATTTGTGCTAACAGGTTTTGAAACTATATCTCCCATTCATCAGCTTTCATTAACGATGAACACGCATAGGATGTTATTTCTTTATAGCGCTATTGCACATTGGTAAGTTACGAATCTATTAAATATTGTCTTCCGTCTCTGATAAAAGGGGAAAGGTCAAAGCGTAACTACCATGCAAATTGGCAGCGCCGGAAATGCATTACGTGGACACTTATCATTAGTAATTTTAATATAAGAGTGACATGGGGAATTTAGATTATAAAATTTACTAACAGTAGGTTCTTGTGATCTAAATTAAATTTAGATCATAACAACCACCCAATAATAATCCAAACTACGGCTTAATAGTATATAATACATGATTTTTTTTTGGATAAATCCCGTATATTCGTATATTTTAGTGTCTATAAATTGGATCAACTTTACTTATTAGCTTTGGTTAAAAAATCAAATAAGTTCAACCGGTTTAATCATAAGAATCTTAAATCGACTAATTTTTTGGTTTAATTTTTAATTTTCTAGTTCGATTTATTTTTATAATCCTTATTATCAAAAATTGACCGATCAAAATAAACCAATTAATTTTTATTTAACAATCTCTCATTTCAATTAAACTTTAAATTAAAGATAGTCTCCTTCAACCATCTTTTAAATTTTTCAATTTTATTTAATCTTTAACCGATTTTATAATAATATAATATCGGTTGAAATTTTTAAACCTTAAATTTGTTATCTTATTAGTTTAATTTTTGGTTCGATTTTTAAGACATTACTGTTATTAGATGCATGATAAAGAAAAATCATTCTAATTGTACTTCTTTTAATAAATTGGATCAATTTTGTGTACTAGAATGATAAAGAAAAACAAAAATATTTTTTATATTAAAAATATATTAATTACAAGTATTGAAAGGAAAAATTTAAAATCAAGCTTAAAATGGTGCCATGTTAGTTAAATGTACTTGTAACCTTGATTTTAGAAAGATATATACTATTTATTTTCACATTAAGAAGTATTTATATTGTTGAGAATAGCATCTTTCCTTAATAAGAAGAAAATTTGCCACCGTTCCCTTTCTTTAAAAAAATTATGCCTTTCTATTACTGGTCGTAATTTATTATTGGATGCAGTATTAATATTCAAATAGATATAACAACATGAGACATTATAAAACATTCGGTGGACATCTAGAACAGTATTTTGCTATGTCCTATTATGCAACCCACGTAAGCAAAAGGGTCATTAATTTATTCTACAGTAATTCTATCAATGTAAACGTTTTAAATTGGACAGTACATCATAAGTAATAATTTTAACTTTCGAAATTTGTTTGAATAAAATTCATACATTCAAAAAGCTTTTGATTGTCTAACTCCAATTCTTGAGATTAAGATTTCCAACAAACTTTAGAAAGAATAAAAGGTTATGCAATTGAGAGGAGAGAGAAATTATAGTAACAAGGAATGGTATCGGACTGAGCTAAGTTTAGATTATCCTAAAATTTTAAGTACGGGTTTGAGTTCTACTAGCGGCCTGATCAGACTTGAGCTTGTTGTCTAAGTCCAATTGAGTTTAGTCAACCTGAAAGTCGTTTCGGTTAGGTTAGACCTAAAAATATTGTTTTAACTATAAATTGGAACTCAAAATAGAAGAAAGTTTTTTTTGAAAGATGGATGAAAGATTTTATTAACACTAGCAAAGTTATTACACTATTACAATAAAAGACATGTTACAAATTTTCTATTCTTTAGTACATTATTCCTGAGAATAGAGTTTAAGTTTTTAAAGATTCCATCTAAGCTTCATGACTGATGTGAGCTTGCTTTGTGCAGTTCTTGCTATGATGATTTCTCTAATCCAATTTCGAGTGCGGTAAACTAGTTTAATTGAATTTCTTTATAATATAATTTTCAAATTTATACTGAGCAAAAGCAGTGAATAAAGAAAAAAGATTGATGATAGTTATAGGTTACATTATGTTTTAGTAGGCAGTTTAGTATATTTTTTAGTTGTCAATTAGATAATTTATGCATGCTTAGGTTTAGAATTGTGTTATGTGATTATGTGTTTCTGTTTTTGAGTGTTATTTGGTTTAGAATATGATATTGGGCTTTAATTTTATGTGTTAGAGGTGTTTTGATGAGTTTGTTAGTATTTGAGATCAGGTAAAAAAGGATCAGAGAAGATTTGGAGAAATCTTGGAGGAGGAGTCAAGGCCACAATCGTAACATACCAGTCATGATCGTGACAGAAACAACTAGCACAGGTCACGATTGTTACTCATTGACCACGATCGTGACTCATTGGCCACAATCGTGACAGGTGCGATGGTAGACGCGAGTACTGCTTTCGAACTCAACTTTTCGAGGATTATTTTAGACATTTGGGCTCGGGAAAAACCTAGTCTTTACCCTAAAAAGCCCTAGGACTATAAAAGACAAATGAATGACCTAATCTAAGAGAGGCTTTATTTGCTAAATTTGGAAATAAGCTAAGGAAGAGGAAAGAAGAAGGAAGAAGAGGAGAGAGAAGAGAAGGACCTGTTGTCATTCCTAGTCCACTCTAAGTTATCTTTCTCATTCCATCTTATTATTTCTTTCATTTGATGTATAAGATGGATATGATGATGATGAATTTGTGTTTAAAGATGTTCTAAACTCTTTTAGGGATTGTTCTTGAATCAATGTTAATTTGATTGCTTTTGATGTTAATAAGTAGGGTATTCTGATTGTTTATTGTATTTGCATGTTTCGATAATAAATCGAGAGAGTGAACTGATAACAAAATGATTAGATTGGGTAATAAAAGTTATTCAATCTAATAGATAACACAAACAATCAAATCAGTAATTTATACGAAGAGGGATCTCGTGTGAGGACCCGATTGTCTATTAGAGTGCTTAAGATCTAATTTACAAATTCCTTAATTCAATTCAATTAGGGTTTATGATTTAGGATTTAATGATTATAACTCGAGAGAGAGTAATCCACCCTTTGAAAGTCTAGGATCGATATTGAATTAACCCAAAAGTGCTTAAGTTAGCATTAGATGATAAGATAAATCCCATTCCCTCATAATTGGATAAACTTCCTTGTGTGAATTTTCAAATGTTAATTGGTTGTGCTCAATTATGATTTCTTTGAGTTAATTTTACAATTTTACTTTTGATCAATCCATATTCAATTGCTTAATTTTTTGCTCATTTTATTTTCATTTTAATTACACTTTTAGTCCTTAGACAAATTAGGATTTGAATAGTTCATTAATTCCTCGTGGGATTGACACTTACATATTAGGCTTAGGATCCGTGTGCTTGCAGAATATTGAGGATTTTATAAGACTAAAACTTGCTCAATAATTTTTTGACGCCATTGCTGGGGAATTAGTTAGGATTAGTTTAAGGAATTTTCACCTCTCTTATGCCTATCCAGTTGCATGAACACAAGAGTACTCGAAGTTAAAGTAGGATCACCAAAACATTAGAACTTGACATCATCCGTTTAGAGCGAAACAAGACGTGAATAAGAAATAGAAGAACCAATGGCAGACGAATTCAATCAAGGAGGATATTAAGGAAACCAGACACAGACTCTTATAAACTTTATGAGACCAGGGTTCAATGTTGTGAATTAAGGCATAACTCGACCACCGTTAGATGCACCCTCCTTTGAGATTCAACCAACCTGACTAAACATACTAGAAACAAATGTGCAATTTTACGGATTGACTAATAAGGATCCTAATGTTCATATAGTTAACTTTATGGAAATATGTGATACCTTCTAATATCATGGGATGTTAGAAGATGCTGTTAGGATGAGGTTTTTTTCTTTCATGTTAAAGGATAAAGTCAAGGCATGGTATCATTTCCTAAGTTCTGCAAATTTCATAACTTGCAAGTAGTTGGTGCATGCATTCTTGGATAAGTACTTCCCTCCCACGAAGACTACGAAGCTAATAAAGGATATTACAAATTTTCAACAAATTGATAGGGAGTCACTTTTAAGGCTTAAGAACAGTATAAGGATTTGAAAAGGAGGTGCCCATACCATAACCTATCGAAGGAATTCCTTTTACGAACCTTCTATAATGATGTTAACCCATCCACATGAGACACCATAGATGTGGCATTCGGTAGATCTTTAATGAGGAAGATGGTTGAAAAAGTGGAGGATTTTTTTGAGGAAATGACAAGTGATAGGTATCTTTGGACGATGGACAACAACATATAACATACACCCTTTGATAGAAAAAGGGAGCTATAATCGTTAACCCAATAATGGAGATGCAAGCTAATATTGACAACCTAACTTGAAAGCTGAATAACATGAAAGCTTCCTCTTTAGCTACTATTAAAGCAATTTAACAGAGATGTGAGTTGTGTGGATAAGACAACTATGATATCATCAACTGCTTTCTGATGCAAAAAATCAAACTGGAGTAGCTTAATTACATGGGAGCATAATTTGGTTGAGGAGGAGGAAACAATCCTTACTAAAACTCGTATAATCAGGGATGGAAGAACAACCAAACTTCTCCTGGTCAAACAATGTAGGAGGTCAATTTCGACCTCGAGAGCCATCTAAATTCTAACATGAAAAACCCAATTCAACAGACACCAAGTTAGATAAAATACTGGAAAAGATTGGGAGCATGGAGGACCCTCATAAGAGATTGGAAGGAAGATTTGAGCAACTAACAAAGAACCACGCCTTGTCCATCCACAGTTTAGAGGTTTAAATGAGCCAAGTGGTAGATGCATTGTCGACATGAAATGTGGGAAGTCTTTCGAGCAACATCGAAACAAATTTGAAGGAAAAATTTCCACAGAAACAAGAAGATCTAAGATATTTCCAACAAAGTGGAAAGAATACCACGAAAGAAACACACCTATTATCCTTGGACAATCATTTTTGTCCATCACCCAATCTCTTATAGATATCGATGGAGGTAAATTAACTTTAAGAGTGGGGGATTATAATGTGTCATTTTAAAGAGTCTAATGGTAAAAGGAATTCTTTCAAATCTATGGATGCTATAAATAGAAACAATTCTTATGAAAAGGTTGAGCAGAGTTATACTCTAACTCACTAAAACAACCACAATTTCAAAAGAATGATCAAAAGAAGAAAAAGAGGGAGAAAGGTGGTAGAAAGCACAGTTCAATAGCTCGCTTATAGTTAATGAAATCTATAGTAGAGTTACCATGACATGAACCATTTCAACCACTATAAGCAAAATAGGCACATCGAGCTAGTGATAGTAAATTAAGTGCTACATGGGAGGTGACCTATGATTTTTAACTTTGAGTGTTTCATCCTTCGTATTAGATTAGGTTTCTAGTTTTCTTTATGTGTGTTTTTAATACAAGTTGAGCACTTTGAAGAAATCAATCATAAGTACGAATTGAGTTTTCTTTGTCCTTCTCTTTTTCCTAATGGATGGGAATGGTGTGGAAGGAAAAAAAATGAGGTAAGGAAGGAGTTCGGGAGTGACATGAGGAAAAGAATCGAAAATAGGAAAGGATTATTGTTGTTTCTAGTTTCTATTACTTTTAATTGCTTTCATATCTTGATTCTAGTTATAAATCTTTACGTTTTGTTCCAAATGTGAAATATATTGAGTGAAATTGGTGTGAATGTTGCATGAATCTTAATTTTGTGAACGTGGCATGAACTGCATGCAAGTCATAGCCTGTGACTTACTTGCACAGCCGTGACTTACACAATCCCTTTATTTCCTTCATTTTCCCTTAATGTTTAAGTGGTATCTATAGAGGTTGAGGGCACAAAACCCTAGACCTAGTAGCACACAACAAATAGAAGGAGAGGGTGGCAACAAAGGGGACATCTTTCATTTACTCCTCATTTAACACCAGAGACAGAATTGAGGGAGAAAAACAGGGAGATAAATAGGGAGGTGGAGAAAAGAAACAGAGCTTTGGCCGAGAGAAGAAAGGAGAGAAAAGTAGAGAGTTGGGTAAGAAGAGAGAAACACAACAGAGAGGTGAAAGTTTAGGATAAAGGAAGAAAGTGAGCGCTGAAGCTGAACCTTGATGAACTTGAGCAATCATTCGTTTAGGTGAGAAGAGAGCAGAGGCAGAAGATGAGAGCCAATACTAGAAAGCTTACGTTTGGTAGGATACCCGCTACCAACTTTTGCATATGAGAGTCTTCATTTTTTTTGCTCATCTTTATTTCATCTTTTGATGATAATGTTGAGCTTATTTGTCTCCTGTCTATTAAATTCTTTCTCTGTTATTGTTTTGTTGTTTGTTAGTCCATCTTTAGTTTATTCATTATGTTCATTGCTTTTACATTTTTCTATTTACATGTAACAGATGATTGAACTGTATGAAGATGATGAACTATGTTTATGCTATAATGGGTTGATTCCTTTTTCTTGAGAATTAAAGTAGCTATTTTGATCAACTATACATGATTGAGTTATGATTTTGTTGTCTTATATATAACTGTGGTTTCTTAGCTAAATAGGAGTAATAACATGATCAAAATTTGCTTCATTTTGGTATTAAACGAAGGATCAAGAAGATAAGTTGAATATGGAATTAGAAATTATAGATATTTAGTGATGTGAGCAGGAGAAAGGACCACTATAGAGATGGCATGCGTGATGGGGGCAAGTTTGTCATTTCAGTTGGACCTATGTCCAGAGCTAGGACCTAGAGGTTCAAGGAGGCTCTCGATGTGCATGTGGGCTAATTTATGGAGATGATGGAGTACACCAAACCTATTGGAGGAGAGCTATCTGAATTATAGCCCACATTGATTCATTTATCTCAAATCCTTAGATTGGACTCACTTGAGACACGAAGACCATTATATTAGGCTACGCATCATCACTTAAGCCCAAGAAGAGAGGCATGCCTACGATTAGACTTGGGGGCATGTTGGACCAGGCCTAAGCGAGTTTTTATTATTCTATTTTGGACTTGTTTTAAGTTTTATTTATTTTGGCTTCCATGTGTTATTTAGCCCAAGTCTTTTATTACTTGAACTAGGTATAAATACCCTATTTAGGGTTAGGGAAAGACAACTTTGATCATGTTATTTCTTGTGTGCTACCGGCCATATTGAGAGACAAAACCCCTATTGTTCTTTTCAACTTAGGAATTAAACATCACTTATCAACCAAATCAGATTGCGACATGATTTTGACCCTAAACAACTTTCTTAGTTTGTTTTTTACCTGTTATCTAGGTTGCTCGAGACAAGTTCTTTGTGAGGTCTAATCGGTAAATTTGAAACCCTACGTATCGAATTTAAGTTTGATTAATTCGAATCTATCCTCTTCTTGTTTCTTTGAATTCGAACTTTTCATTCCTTTAATTCCGTAGTTTTCTATTAAAGCTAATGCTTCCATTATCACATTAAAGATCGAACAATCCCTCTTCCCTCCTTCCACACATTATTGGGTATCAGGGCGTTGGTGTGGAGGAGAATTCTTATTCAACTCTATCAGAATTTAAGAAACCGCCGCCCATCACCATCCAATTATCGTCGGTTTATCAATTCAGGTGTGAATTAACTTTCGGCCTAGGGTTTCAATCTTTCTTCTTGTTTCTTATTTCAGATAGGGTTTTCAATTATTCTTCTTAGTTATTTTTTTAAACTTTCAGCCTATATTAAAAAAGCTCAAAAAAGGATAGAAACACCACCATTTTTTTTGTCTTGTCATACTCGTACTTGCTTGTTAGTTCATTATAAGTCATCTATGGTAAGCAGTTTCAAAAATTTTCTAGAAATAGCTAGCTTGTTGCAGATTACTAGTTTCGAATTGTTGATTATGATTAGTTAGGGTTGTTTATTCTTACTAGTTGGTTTGAAATTTTCACACCCTTTTGATTCTTTTAATCGGTTAAGAATTGTTTTCGAGTGGTGATTTAAATTTTAGAGGGGATTGAGTGGCAAAAGGCAAGAGTGTGTGAGCTTATTTAAGGGTGTCATTGCCGTGACTTAAACATGAGGGGAGTGACATCATCTGAGTGAAACACGTGAGGGAGTGTGTGAGGTTGTTTATTATTAGCCTTGTTTTGCAAGTATATCATTTTATCTATACTGTCACAGGGAGGTAGTAATGATGACAACCAAGGGGAGATGCAAATATCGCTTCCACTTTGAGAGCCATGCAGCAACAATTTGAGAGGTTCAATCTACCTTTAATTGAGATTAGGAGACAGATGGATGAGCTTAGATAAAGGGAGATGTGAGGAAGGGGAGGCGTATAGGTATACTCCAGTAGCAATCACCACCTCGTAGACCACCACCTCTGTATATGTTAGAGGAGGATGACTTTGAGGAGGAGGATGGCTTTGAGCAGGAGGAGGAGTTTGAGGTATGCAGACCTAGGAGAGCTTAGAGACTTGAGCCATTTAACCAGAGAGATGGAGATCTCAAATCCATCAAGAAGCAGATCTCAGCCTTTAAGGAAAGGAATGATGTAGAGGCTTACCTGGAGTGGGTAAGGTGGACTTGGTTTTTGAGTGCGACAATTTTTTTTGAAGATAAAAGGGTAAAGTTAGCCGCTGTTGAATTTACAAATTATGCACTAATATGGTAGGATCAGTTGGTGGCATCTAGGAGGATAAATGGAGGGATGTCAATTGCTACTTGGGACGATATGAAGACATGCATGAGTAAGTAGTTTTTGCCTTCTTACTATTACAGGGAGATGCATCAGAAACTTTAAAGACTCACTTAGAGGTCTAAACCAGTGGAGGACTACCACAAGGAGATAAAGGTGGCTATGATCTGAGCCAACATAGAGGAGGACCCAGAGGCTATAGTGGACAGATTTTTGAGTGGACTCAATAGGGAGATAGCCAATGTTGTGGAGTTGCAGCCCTACTTAGAGATTGAGGACATAGTAAACATGACCATGAAGGTCGAGAAACAAATTAAAGCTAGAGTGATAGCAAGAAGTGGGACAAATTCTAGCCAATCATGGTGTTCAAAATAGCCCAAGAGAGAGGAGAAGTTTAAAGACAAGGGGATGGACTTCAAGGAGACACCCAAAAAGCCGAATGTAGGGTCTAACCCTAAAGGTACACCTAACACCCAAGCTTCTTCTAGTAAGCATTCTGGCATTAAATGTTTTAGGTGTTTAGGTACTGACCATATTGCATCTCAATGTCTAAATAAGAAAGTCATGATTATGAGGGATAATGAGATGATTGACTCTGAGGATAGTGGTAGTGAATCTAAGCTTGTTGTTGATAATGATTTTAAGGATGATAGTTACTTTGAGAGAGCTATTACAAGGGAAGCACTAGTAGTTAGGAGGGTATTGAGTGCTAGGGCCACAGATGAGGTTGTAGATCAGAAAGAGAATTTTTTTCTATTCGAGGTGTTTAGTTAGTAGGAAAGTATGCAATTTGTTCATTGATGGGGGTAATTTCACTAATGCAACTAGTTAGAATATGGTACAAAAACTGGGTTTGACATGCAGGAAATATCCGGATCCATACAATTTATAGTGGCTGAATGATAGTGCTAGTGTGAAGGTGACTAGGTTGGTTATAGTGCCATTTTCAGTAGGGAGAAATGAGGATGAGGTGTTATGTGATGTGGTATCGATAGAGGCTGGTCATATGTTACTTGGGGGACCTTAGCAGTTTGAGTGTAAGGGTACTCCTTTAAGTGTAAGGGTAGAAATTTCATTATACTACCATTATTAC
>JANIPM010000003.1:44806956-44831873 GCA_027478405.1 Erythroxylum cassinoides
GAGTGGGATGATGAAATTGATAAATATTGCTTTGTATGGGTTTGAGTAAAAATGGTCATAAGAGATGGAATAGAAAAAAAAATTTATACCGGATTTTCGCATCGGATTAGTCTAAGGAATTCCAACGCAATTATGTTCATCCGATCGTTTTCTTTGATTTTTGTGTTCGGATGTCGGATCTGTTCTACTTGATTTCGTTTCGCTTTGAAATCTATTCGTTAGGTTCGATACGACTTCGATTTGTTTTGTTACGAATTGATTCCGAATTCGACTTTCGAAATCTGTTCGTTTAGTTCGTTTTCGCTATTGGCTTCCGCATTTTGTTTTCGATCCGAAATTTCCGTTTCCATCCTATTCCGTTTCCTTCGTTCGGTTGGGATCCGGTTCCCGGATCGGGTCCCAACAAGAACAATTTTAAAGCACAATATAATATATTTTCTCATTTTTTAAAACAAACATTGAAAATGAAAATAAAAAAAGGTTAGATCATTGATACTTAATTTTTAATATCTCACAAAAAATCCTAATTCAATCTTAGCATAAACTATTGAAGCAAATTTCAAAAGGATTATTTTGAACCTCAAGAATTATATTAAAATATAGACTAGACACAAATATTTTACAATGTTTAAAAATGACCCAAATGTTATAATAACCCTATATATCTAACTTGAAATTGATGGATCCCCAAATTACCATTAGGGTTTCATTAATTTAAACTCACTTAGATAAGCTAATGTGTATAGGGGGGTCTATCACAACAAAATTATGTCTAATTACATTAGTGGGCCTCCACTAATAGGAAGAATCCTAACACGAGATATTGGGAATTTTTTTCCTAGTTCATTGACCTATTTTTGATATGTTGTCAGTTGCTAGTTAATTTTTTTTACACTATCCTATTATAAGATTACAAGTAAGAAAATTTATTGTTTCATGCTAGTTTAGTGATAAACAGAGGTTAATCACACTAGGAACAACATAATATCTAAGTATAACATTACTATTATTGTGTAATAAATAACAAAGGGATAACAAATAACAAAGGGATATATCTTATTTAAAATAAATTAAATTGACTAAAAAGATTTAAATTCCATCATAAGCAAACCAAACACACTCCTTGTCATTAACATCTTCTAAGCTAGGCACTTTATCTCTTGCCTCCTTTTCATTCTCAAACACATACTCATTTTCCTCTATCATTTATATCTCTCTTATTGGAACATTGAGATGCCATATATCCTTTATCTAAGTATTGAAAACACTTGATCTTTTGTTGTAGAAGCAAAATCAACCTTAACTTTCTCTACATTAGAAGCCTATACTTTTAGCTTAGTTACTTTATATTTAGGCTTTAGAGCCTTATCCTCCTTTCTATTGTAACATTTTGTCCATAATAAAGAACAATAATTAGACACACCTAAATATTTAGGAGGCCTTTTTAAAGTTATCTCTCTACCTGCATGGCCATATGCACCGAATCCTCTAATTACTTTATGATATTAATAATTTCTAAATTTAACCTATAGATAAATTGAAGCATTATCACCTTTTATCTTCCATCATATTTGCTTTAGTTATGGCAACCTTCATCTCCTTGTAGTATTCCTCCGCAATCTCATAGTGTTAAGTTAGTATTTCAAACCTTTAGTAGAGCTCCCTATGATAGGAACTTGGCATAAATCACTTTCTCATCCTCCTAAGTTCTAATAAGTGGTTCTTAATTCCTCCTCCTACTTAGAATTTGTTGATCTTATAATTCAACCACATAATCACTAAACTCTACTTTGTAATCATGTTTACCTTTTTCTTCTCTAAAAAATTATAACAATGAAAAATCAAATCCATTTGCTTCTTTCACTCCAAGAAATTATCTAAATCTATATTTTTATAAAAGGTTATATCACCATCTTGATGCTTCCTATATTATTATCTACTCTTTCTTCATGCTTCTTTTTATATCCTATGCCAAATCTTCACCCTCTTTGTCTCTCCATTCTTCTTCCTCTACCAACCCTTAGATTTAGCTCTTCCAAGTTGCTTGTAACTCTTTAAAGTCCATCATCCATCTTAAATTTATCCATACTAGGAGTTATATATGGATTATGTTGTAGTCTAGCTATAACAATGTCTTATTTATCCAAACATTCTTTAAATTCACCAAATTACCTTCTAATTTGCTCATATTAGCCTTAGATAACTTTAATGAATGACTTATAATCTACTCCTACTCTTTCTTCCTTATTTAGTTCTTTGCATTTTGACATTGTTCTACTTTGGGTTAGCGTCATGATGTACTTTTACAAAAAAATTAGTAACAAAAGTTCTCCCTCTCATGTTTGCTCTCAAAGGCTTCACTTAAATGTTAACATAACTATTAAATTAAGGTTTTTTTATAAATTAGACAATCTAACTCAAAAGAAAGAGTTCAAATCTTTTTCCCTTCTTCAAATACTCTTAAAGAAGCGAACTATAGGCATGAAACAAAAAAGGAATGAAATTAGAAGCCAATGAACAAGCAAACTCAAAAATAAGAAATTGAGTTTGATGAAACCCAACAAGATGCAATAACTAAAAGAAGAATTTGACAAGGATGAGATGGCAACAAAAACAAAACTAACTAAATAAATATAATATATTTGGAATTATGATTTCTTTTCCTTGTTGGAATAGGAATAAATATTTCTTTAATTCTTGATGTAATTGCCAGCCTATTTGTATTTGTTTTAGATTAAATTTTATAGGGCTATTTCTTCATAAAACTTTGCTAGACTTTCTTTTTTTTTATTGACCTAGAACTCAAGAAACAACGAAAATAAACTTAAGAAAATTTTGTTCTCTATGAATCTTTAAGAAAGACGTGAATAAACAAAATATATTGTATATATAGATAATGAATAACATAAAATTGAGCTCTAATACCAAATTCTGATATAAGCCTTACGAATAAAGCTAGTAAGATTCAATAACAATATGATAGGACCTAGGATCATTACATAGAAACAAGTTAATCCAAGAAACAAACATGAAGCACACAAAAGAAAGATATGAATCACCACATTCAAAAAAAGAAAGAATTGTGAGTGATAAGATTCTAAGATTTTGATCGTCACTAGTAAGCTAGATAAGATTGAAGTTTTTAGAGAACCTTGAGTAGAAGCGCTTTAAAAAATTAAAGAATGATCTTCAGATGGTTTGATTAATCACTAATAATGTCATATATCAATTACAAGAATCTTTAAGCCTCTTATATACATGTTATAAAACAATAGGAGACTGAAGCCTATCTTAGATCATAATTGAATTCAATTTTATTTTAGGCAAAACTACATAAAACCAAATACTAGTTTGACATTGGTTACCTGTTGGACTCTAACACAATTTTTTATAATAAAACTCTAGTTTATAAAAACTTGTGAAAGAAAGGTTTAATTATAAAGATGACTTTAATATTGTTTATTTAATATTTTTTATTACTTCATCAATAGTGCAAGATTGGCACCAATTATACTTAGAGTCTAGCACTGGTTATGATATGTAATAACGATTCTTCATATTTATCCTTCACTAGATCATCATTGTAAATTTACTTTCAAACTCTAGATGTAGCAAAGCCTCACTCCGTATATAAAGATCCATTATTAAGTTATTAAGAGCTTCTTTATCCTTTCTTGCCCTTTCTGTTAATATTCTTCAAAGGATCACTATTAGCCTTCGATGCTCAAGTAATTGCGATTGATTTCCATCACCTCCCACATACTTAAATTATCCTCAATGGAAGACTAATAAGAACAAAAATAAAGAAATAATACATAAACTTTAGAGAATGGGGAAAGAAAATAAGAATAAGAAACTAAAAATAATAAAAATAATGAAAAAGATATGTAAAAAAAATCAAATAACATGTAGTACATAAAAAGTAAGTAACATAAATAAAAATAAAATGGGTTTTGAATTACAAAGGGAAGAAATAAACATAAATACAATAAACTAAAAAAAATGACATCTAATCAGCTAGTTGCTGCACCATCATCACCATTTTCTTGATAGATGGAAAATATAAAGTGCATTTTAGAAAGAAATGAGAATCTTGCCCAAGGGGATGGGATAAAAGAAAGGAAAAGATATGACACTCCTCAGCAAAGGCACAATATCTCTCTACAATACTCTTTATAATTAGTTAAAAATCAACAAATATATTTTAATATTATATTATTATTAGCTAGCAGTAGTTAGTAGCTACAAATCACTTTTAATAATTTAGTCTATGCAATACCTAAAGTCAATATAATTGATAACTACTGATGTACATTAGTTAGAATTTAATATTAGTGACGATGTTATAATTATTTACCAATTATACTTCTTTATGCCACTTTTGCATTCACCAGAGAGCTAAATAATTATTCATTTTAGTTTTATTAATTTTGATGAGAGATTAATGAATTATAGATTCTATTTATTGTATTATAGGCTCATTTTGATCATAATGTTGACTTTTGACAACTCTTTTTATGAGCATGTTGAAATTGAGTCATTAATTATACATTATTCATAAACAACATTCAACCTCACTATTTAACGTAGGAAAACATGTTGGAATGATTATGTGAATAGAGTAAGATCATAACTTAATTAACATAGGAATAAATATGATAAACAAATTGTCATTATAAGTAAAAAAAAGGAAGTTATAATACAAAACACTCACTCTTGGATTCTTGAATTTGTTTCTTGATATATGAAACAAAAAGATTGATGAGTATTTGTAAGTGAATCAATCTAATTATATCCAATTTTTTTCAATTTTTTATAGGTACTATACGTTATAATATTTACTTTTATTCCAAAAAATGTTTATCTTTATTTAGATATTTTATGAATAATATCTAGATTATTCCTATAATTTTCAACTTGATAATTTCATTAAGAAGCAATTAATCTTCAAACCATCTTGTCATTGTTATATTGCTTACAGTTCTATTAAGTCGTATAAGGATAAATACCAAATAAACTTGTCACTTTTGACTTTGTTTTCCATAAAATTTTATATAATCTTTGCTATAGACATTTTGCATATCAACAGTTCCTTCCTCCACTTTGCTCATAGAAATTACGCTTGTATATGCTTGATTTTTTAATAAAATGTTAGATTCCTTCCTAATTGCAAGGCATTTTGGTTGTCACTAAATAATTAATCTTTCCATTGCTTTTTTCTTACTTCTTTTAAAACCAATGTGAACTATATTATTTCTTTATTAAATTGTTTATCTACTACATATTCCACTTTTATTGTTTACGTACCCATAACTGATTGTAGCTTTGATTAGAATTTACAACCCTGTTAGTAAGTATAAAAACATAACACGTAATGAATTTGTTTTTTTGAAAGTCACTTGCATAATTAATTGCAATAAAGGTCCTTTTAATATATCGTAGGATTTTCTTTACATCATTTTAATGCTCTCTTCCAAGATTCACTATGTAGTGACTAATCATTATTAGAACTCCCCATGACAGATGTATACGATACTTAAGACATCTCCATCCTCTCATCTTTATTTTTAGGACTCTATTGGAGGATAACATGAGATTAATAAGAAAAGGGGCAAATATTGGCATAATAAATCATCACAAAAACTTTTTTTAGGTAGTTTCTTTGAGAAAACCAAACCTTCTCATTATTTATATCCTATTGAACTTGTATCATAAGAGTCTGGTTTGATTATCTCAATTTTTTTATTTCAAATTCCTTACCCAACTTCTTTGTTTCTTTATTATAATCTTTGTTAGGGCCTACAACTAATATATCGTCTACATATAATAGCAAATGTATGAATTAGCTTTATTGTATCCAAAGCTCATGATACCAAAATCTCTACACCTATTTAAGATCATATAAATATTTTTTTCCATTTACAAACCAAATTTTCTTTTGCTTATTCTTCAAAGCCTTCTAATTGGAGCATATAGATTTCTTCTTTAACATATCTATAAAGAAAAACAGTTTTTAGATCTAACGAATCTAGATATAAGTCAAATAAATTACACTCTTCTAGATCTACTCCAATTATAGTAAGTTAATCTATAAGAAAAAATATTTCTTATTCCTTCTTTTTTAAGTATATCCTTTTACTATCGATCTTGCATGATGTTACTCCACTTGATATTTACAACATCACTTGATCATGAAGACTAGTTTATTATTAACTATATTCTTTCTTTGTGGTAATGGTAGAAGTTACCAAGTTTTAATTTTTATTAAGAGCTTCAATTTTTTATAGATTACTATTATTCACTGAGAGACATCTAGATTATTAAGTGCTTCTTAGAGAGTTAATGCTCTTTGTTCTCTATTAAAAGGTTGTATGCTATATTACTCTGCATTATATAATCTGCATGCCAGTTTGGGGGTCTTTGTGCAATTTGATTAACAAATTTTTGGATATTTAGACTCAACTAGTTCTTGAACGTCTTGCTTCAGTGTTACTTTCAAAGAAATTTGAAATTTCTTTATGTTTGTATAATAGTCTCTAAATTTCTTTATGAAGTGTTATTTTCTTTATCTTTGTAAATTTTCTTCTACAAATATGAATTCCCTACTGAAAATAAACTTGTTGGAAATGGAATCCCAAAGTGATGCCCCTTCACTCTATCATCATATCTTAAGAATAAGCATTTCTTGGATTTTAGATCTAGTTTTATGGTTTATTTGGCATTATACATCACGTATGTAGGACTTTTGGACATGTAGAGGTTAGAATAATCCACTATCTTTCTAATATGCAACTTCATAATTTTCTTCAATTTAATTATAGTTGATAGAACCTGATTCACTATATAATAGGCAATATTGATTGATTTTGCCCAAAAAGCCTTATCTAGGCCTATTGCTCTTGTTCTTTCAAATAAATTTCCATTCATCTAGTCTACGACTCCGTTTATTAAGAAGTGTATTGATTGATGCATATTTGACCATAATTATACACCTATATTTAACATATTTTCCTTAATATTTTGTATTTTTGTTGTATATTTTGCACTTAATTCATTCTAAGTGCATTTATAGGTCATAATTGCCTTTATTGACTAAAAGGAGACAAATTTGAATGAAATTGTGACAACAAACACATATTTGAAGTAAATTGGAGATACATATCATGTATGCAGCTGTGTAAGTCTCTGTGAATGTTTGAAGTTACAATTTTATGGGTTTTTGGAGCTAAACAATCACCTACATGACCATGTATGTCCCAGAAACCCTAGTTTGGTTATAAAAAGATGTGAGTTAAGGAAAATTAAATGGAGCCAAATTATGTAGCATATTTAAGGTGTGAAACATCAAGACAGGTGATAATTTTGATCAAGAGATGAGGAGAACATGAAGTTAACATCCAACGAGATATGATAGAAGGCTTCATTAAATCATAATTTGCAAGAAGATCCAATAGAAGAGAAAGAAAGATTTAGAATTATGAACTCTTTGTTTTATAGTAGTTTCATAAATGTCTATCTTTGATTTCACTTTTTATGATTAGTAACTAAACGTGTTTAGTGTCTAGGTTTGATGACCCTAGTTTAGGATAACAATATGTTTTAATCTTTTCTTCACTATAATTATATTGATTGGTCTACTATATTTCGAATATTAATGCATAATTTGATTTCATATAATTGAGATTGAGAAGTCCTTTATAAATCTACCATAATTGAAAGGAGTTGATTGCTACCCTAGAGATAGGTCGACATAAATTCTTTGGATTAGGTTCAAACATAATAGTGGAATTCATAAATCGATAATGCAATCTTAGGGGTTTTAATTATAAAGATTTCTATTAATTAACTAATATAATAGTTGCTAGTAGTCTTGAGAGAGTTATTAACATAACTTAGAAATTTTCCTAATCCAATAATCAATAATATAATTGCATGATAAAAGACTAATTATTTAATAATTTTGCAGGGGATTCATCACCTAGACATCAATATTTGATATTGAATTTTTTTGAGTAATTTCCTTCTCTTACATTTGTTATTGTTTCTAATTTTAGTTTATTTGTTTAAGTTTTTTTTCTAACTAAAATTCAAACATTCAATTGGTAAGCTAGATAATAAAAGAAGGGTAACTATTAGCAATTACAGTTTTTAAAAGATCTATCCGTACTTACCTGTACTAGCTACAACTATATTGTGCACTTGTGGTTAACTTAATTATTGGTATAGAAACCACCAATCATGTATGTAATTGTGAACATTCTTTTGATGCATTTTCACTTACAAAACTCTCTTTCATTATATGTCCTTAAGCTCTTGATCTTTTTCCCATAATCAATTTCAACATGCATTTTAAAAACTTTGAATACTTATAAGACATTCACTTTCCTATTTATACGGTATACCTAACACCTTCTAGAAAAATCATTAATGAAAGAGACAAAGTATTTTACTCCTTTATGGAGGAAACTTGTGTTTTCCAATACATTAGGGTGATCCAATTTAAAAACAAATTTGCTTCTTGAATTTGATGTTTAAATTTTACACTATTTTATTCACCTATAATATAATGCTTAAAAGGAGGTAGTTATATCTTTGTAAGTTCAGGGAGTAGTTCTTTCTCAACAAAGATATTCATTTCTTGTTTGCATATATGTCCAAGTTTTATATGCCATAATATTGAGATCTTTCACTTAGAATATTTGAAGTGGCTTATTCTTTTACTTCTAGCAATGTCTTTCCCTTTAACTTTTACAACTTTGCACCTACCTTTTATCCCTTAATAAGTATCAGCATGCCTCAAATTATCTTTAGAATCCTTTTGATAATTTTTATTTTTCTCCAAAGATCATCTAGTCAACCCGGAGAAAATAAATTTATCTTTAAGCCCTTCATTGTTATAGTTCTTAAAGTGTACAGACTATACTATCATACATCTTTAACTTAAAGATTTCAATACCAACAATTTTTAGAGGATGGTCATTAAAACAATACATAGATCTTCTAGATAAGTTTATAAAGATGGGGCCACTCTTTTCTAGACTTCTAGATAAGTTTATAAAGATGGAGCCACTCTTTTCTAGAGGTTATGTGAAAAGTAGCTACTGATTTGCATATCCATATGTCAAATAGTAACTTCCTACTCTCAATTATTATAGCTATTTCACATCACCTAATATTGATTTCATCTAAAGTACTAGCAATATTTTCTTAAGAGCTCAAAATTTTCTTATTTAAATTCTAACAATCCTTTTATAAGTGATCCTTCTTTCCAAAATTGTAATAGTTTATTCTTCTTCTTGCTTTTTAAATTCTGATCTACTATTATTTTCTATCAATTGGGCCATGTTCCATTGATCTTTTACTTTTCATCATAAAGTTTTGACTCATTAGAAACTAGATTCCATGTCTTTCTTTTTCATACGCTGCCTTTCTTCCTCTAAAGTAGTGACTACAATGAACATTCATGTGACTCTATTCTTTAACCCCACGATGTGAATTGATAGAATAAAGTAGTCAAATTATTTATATGGTTGGCCATTGAAATGGATTGTAACATTTGAAGAGTTATAAAGTTTTCTCTTAAGGAAAAATTTATAATTGAGTGACTTGATCTTGTAAAACTTTGTGAGATGATCTCATATCTCATTTCCTTTTTTTAATCTTCTACACTAAACAAAAAATTGTCAATAAAATTTGGATAAAGATTTGCAATAGCATTCATGTCCAATTCATTCCATTTAGCGTCATCTATGAAGTTCATTGGCCTTCTACTAATGGTTGCGAGGCAATTATCCTTAAGGTTGTAAGGCAATTATCCTTTGTAATGATAACTTTTATCTTCAACTTTAACGACGAGAAATTATTCCCTTAGAACTTCTCAATCTTAAGTTTAGTTGACATTGCTTCAATGTCTAACTACTTTCAACTAACAGAAATATATCTCTCTATTTTACATAAATAATAATTGTATATTTGAATAGTACCTAGCATCTTAAAAAAGTGAATAATATCTATCTCATTCTTAAGTGGAGAATCCACTATAAATGACAACCACATAACATATGATAAGTAGATATATACACCCTAATTAGGTTTTAATACCACTTGTTAAAATGATGATTTAGGTAAAGTAAAATTACAACTCAATTAAGATTGGAGGAAATATTATGAGTAAAAAGAGGAACTATAATACAAACTCTCGCTCACTAAGTATAAGCTATAAATATTAATTTATAATTTATAACCTATACGATTGGAATCCTTACAAGCTCTACTATTAGATATTTGAATTTGTTTGTTGATTGATAAAACAAGAAAATTGATGGCTATTCACAAGTGTATTAAACTAATTAAAGTCACACAATTCAATTTGTTATAATTACACTACATCTGAAATTTACTTTTGTATCACAAATTATTTATCTTTATCTAATTATTTTTATATGAATAATATCTAAATATTATTAGTAATATCTAAACTCTTCCAAAAAAATACAAGTACCTACGGAACCACTGGCCAGCTAACTTACTCCATTTGACTAATGCAGCCTGGTTAAACTGTAGTCTATATACATTCCATGTTAAGTGATGTTTTAGTTGATTATTGGTCATTATAGTCATTCTAAGATACAGGAAGCATAATGATTTAGTTATTGACTAGACAGGAGAAAGATATATATCGCACCACCTATCCCACTATAAGAAAAATATCGTTTAGTGATAGATATTACTAACAAACAATATTTAGATTCCATCGATAATATAAATTAGCAACGGAATCAATCAACGGACAAAGGTGTTGTTAAAACGGCCATAGGTAAATTTACCGATAGACATATTATGTAACCATTGTAAATACATCGACGGATGGTTGTGACCGTCAGTAAATTTACCTGCAGACTGTTCCTTTCTGTCAGAATATTTGCCTACAGTATTGGTTATTCCATCGGTAAGGTTTCCGATGGTTATGATTGACCGTCAATGAGTATACTGATGGTTCAGAAAATTTTGACAGTAAAATTAGCGATGGCTGTCAATATTACCGATAGAATAAAGAGTAATTGTCGATAAATATCATATATTTTACCAAAAGTTTATGGTGTTTCGTCAGTAAATATAATGGATTTTATTGATGTACTTTTATTTTTCGTCGGTAAAAAAATTTAAAGATTTTTTAAAAATCTCAACATTAAATTTCATTTCATGATCTTATGATTAATGCATAATTTTAATAGTTATAAATTATCTGTGCACAATATTTTGATTTGTTTAAACAAAAAGTTGATTGATGATATAAAGTTAAAATCATCTTAATTGATAATAAAAATATTATAGTGTACATAATAAGTCTTTGTAATTCAAAGCAAATGACTAAAACAATCTTATTGTGCTAGTGACCGTGAATGCTCTGAGGTGCTACTTCTCCCCTCAACTCATCCACGTTATTTCTCAGCTGAGCTATATACTCTATCAATGTCTGCACTGTGGTCCAAAGCTTACTGAATTCATTGGTTGTTGATCGTTTACTAGATATTGCTGTGCTGGCCGTAGAGGATTGTGAATAACATGTGTTTGTAAATGAACCTAACTGAAGATCCTTCCACAACGGTCCCTACCACCTACTGTATCAAGATATGTCTGACTCTCATCAATAGCTTGTTTGTTCTGAGATTGTCGCTGAATGCTTTCTTATATTTGGTCCTATTAGGAGGCAATGTTTATATTAGTAAGTGATAATTGTTAAGAATTAATATTAAAGCATAAATTTTACATACATTAAGTTCTCTACATCGGATGTTGATAAATGTTACACTGTCATATTTCTTAGTGCGAGTACAAAAAGAACTGACGGGGTATTGGCCTCATGCCGATAGACTTTTCCTGCATAAGAATATAATGTTATAAGTCAACTAGAATTTATAAAATTTTCGGCAGAATTTTCTCTATTTTTATGATATTTACCCCTGTTGAAGAAAGAAATTTACTTAATAATACAGTCATATATGGCACCAAATATTTATAATATTATCATTCTTCATAATACACATTTTCATTTCAAAATTCACACATCAATTTAAATTGATATATAGTAAAGTAAAAAATCAGAATATAAATGTAAAGTGTAAATACTTACAAGTCTTTCTGCATGCTCGGGTGAGTAATAGATCCTCCCGTATATACGAGAAGACCCTCCTCCTGGTCCTCTACGTCTTTTGGTAGAATTACGCTCTGAAATGGGTATTGTTTTAGGTGATGTCCAATGCTACTGTCAACGACTCCATATTTATTCAGAAATATAAAGCAATCGTACATCAGTCCTGTGTATCGCATCAACAAAGTCTCGATAACGTGTACGTGCTTGTCTCTCCCTTTATTAATGACAGTGTCAATTTCATAATCTCAAAAAAATTCTTTCTGAAATAAAAGGAAAGATTCAATAAATACTTATAATATAATAATATTTATCTAATTAATGTATGCAAATTAATTAAAAAAGAAAATAATATTTATATTGTACCTCAAACTCCTGATAGTAAAATTCCTTTATGGCCTAGAGATATTCTTTTATTCATAACCCTCAAGATCAATCTTCTCCTTAAATTTAGATGTCATGTTTCTAAAGCACGATCTAGATGCAGTCAACATGATATAAAAATAATAATTTTATATCATTTTTAAAATTTAAATTTATAACTTGTTTATAAACATAGTGTTTCATGTATTTTCACTTACATATTATTGACAATTGTGATGTAAGTTTTTCCATCAGGTCTTTCAGCTCTAGGCTGGCGGTTGTCTTCTTCATCTGCATCATTTAGATATCTCTATCGCTATAGAAGTAGTGGATGATGTAAGGGTGGTGAATGATGTAGCATCAAGTACAGAAAGTGATGCTTCATCTGCAAGTATAGTAACTGGAGGAGAAGGAGGTGATTTAGTTGTAGCTGCATAATGTGATGGTTTACCTTAACAGTAAGTACCTTCGAATCGTTGTCTTAACCTGGGTCTCATTATATCGCGTTGTCTCTTTGGTGATATATTTTAACCTGAAATTCATATTTGATTGAATTTTTTAGCAATATAAAATTTTGAATTCAATATTTTACGCAATATGTTGAAAAGGAAATAATTGATTTGTTGAATAAAATATTCAATTACAAATACAAATTAATCGTTATCATCACTTAATTGTAAATTACAATCATCTTCTATTTCTGAAAAATAAGAATCAAACTCAGGCTCCTCTTCATATCTCTAGCCCTTATTATCTTCTCCAGATAAAATTTTAACATATTTATTATATGGATTGTTCAAAGGTTCATTATTATCATATGTGACTGATGTATTTATTTCATAAACATTTTCCTGAAATGCTTCACTTTCAATTCACTACTTCTTTTCCATGTGATTCAAAAATATCTCTAGGTTTAACTTTACAAACGATCAACTAATCTGACTTATTTCGTCGTAAGGAAAAAGGGACATAATATACCTGAATCGCTTGCATTGCCAACATAAAAGGTTCAAATTATCTCAATCTTCTTTAGTTGTTGATTTCAACCAGATTGTATTGGCTATGCACTTTTGTATCAACATTTAGAGTTACTTTTGTATTAACATTTAGAGTTGGATCAAACCAATATACTTAAATATTACATTTCGCTTTACTGGCAATGTAGGTACTCAATTTCAAGTATCTCAATAATTATACCATAGTAATCCATCAATTCTCCCTGAATGCAAACTCCATTATTTATTATTATCATGCTATGATCATAGTATTATGTATGATATTTGTATTCATTAATGAAATATTCCCGATACGATTTAACAGTTCGCAAAGGTCCTTTCGTAAGATCACATATGAACTTGTTCTCTATTGGATTTTCTAAGGCCTACAAAAAGAAATTATTATATCAAATAATATAATTTTATTTGAACACTTAAATCTTATAATTTAATTATTTCAATATTTGTAAGCAAAAGCTTACATATTTCTCGAACCATTGAAGAAAGTGTCTTCTTACTTCTTTATTGATATCATCCTGTATTTTATCGGGTATTAACTCACGTAACAAGTCCTCGTATAATCTAAAAATATTATTATATATTTCAGTATGAACAACACTAAATTTCAAAACCCAAATAATCAATTTCAATTTATTACATGAAAGGTTGAACCTCTTAACAACTTAATAAAATATAACCATAGGTAGTCTCAATTTCTTCTTCTGTTAACATTCTTTTTGTTGTTTGTTCATATATTCGTCCAGGATATGTGAAAAAAGATAAGTTATTATCAGCATCATTCGTTCCTCCTCCATCGTCATTACAAGAAACTTTTCTTTCTTTTGTGTAACCATGCAACTCAAAATAAATGCACCAACTTCCTCCACTAAATAAGCATTACATATCGAACCTTCAACTCTAACCTTGTTTTTGACATTTTCTTTAATGATGCAAATACCTATATTAGCGAATATGGTAGTTACAATTTACTTGTTAAAACATGTTATTACTTCAATTACAATCATTTTTGTTGAATTACCTCTCAAACGGATACATCCATCGATATTGAACTAGACTTGCTAGTTTTGCCTTTTGTGTTAAATGCAAAGGTAGATGCTCTATATATTCAAAGAAGCTTGGAGGAAAAATCCCTTCTAACTTGTTCAAAATTATTGGAATTTTCCTTTCTGGTTTTTTCATTTTAGCTAACTTGATTTCAGTGATGTTAAACTTTTAAAAAACAAACTTAATTCTGTTATTACTTCCCAAACCTTATTCGGTAGCAACTTTCGAAATGTAATTGAAATTAGCCTTTGCATAAATACATGATAATCATAACTTTTCATCTCAAATAATTTGTACTTCTTCATGTCCACATACCTTGCTAAGTTTGAAACATAACCATCAGGAAACTTTAGACTTTTTAACCATTCTCACAACATTTCCTTTTATTTTTTATCCAAATTGTAATATGTTTTTAGATATTTACCGGTGTGAAGATTTTTATGTAACTCATTCCTTCTACAAAAAAGTTGCAAATCAGCTTGAGATTTTGCATTTTCTTTTATCCCCCTTCAATATTTATTATAGGATTGAGCAAATTGTCAAAAATATTTTTTTTAAATATGCATTACATCTGGATTATGATGTATCAAATTGGTTTTCTAATATGACAAATCCCAAAAGATGCTTTGTTTTCTCCAACCAAAGTTTTTACTAATGCTTATATTAACTTCATCAGCTTCAAATTTTGTAACTTTCAGCATGTCTAATTCCTCAATCTTCTACAAAATCTCTTCACCAGCTTTGTGAGGGGAAAGAGATGTTTTTACCATCCTATTCTTAATGAACTTTTATTTATTGCGTCTAAATAGATGATCTGGAGGAAGAAATTTTCTGTAATTATCAAACTAACATATTTTGCCCCCATTTGGAAGATAAAATGCATCTGAATCATTGTCACAATAAGGACAAACCAATTTTTTTGCTATGTTCCATCAAGACAATATGACATATGCTGGAAAATCATTAATGATCCACATCAAAGCCGCTCTCAACATAAAATTTTGTTTCAGGGACATCATATATCTGAACTCTATATTTCCATAGATACTGCAATTCAGATATCAATAGCTGTAAGAATATATCAATTTTATGCTTTGAATTTGTAGGCCCTAGCACAATCACTGTCAAGAACATATATGCCTCTTTCATGTACATCCATGGAGGAAACTTATAAAGAGTAATTATGATTAACCATGATGAATATTGTTGGCCAGATTGACCAAAAGATTAGAATCCATCCGTCGACAATCCCAGCTTAACATTTCGACTTTCAATTGTAAACTCAAAATAGATGTCATTGAAATGTTTCCATGCCAGTGCATCTGATGGATGACTCATTATTTCATCTTCCTGTTCTTGTTCATTATGCCATCTCATGTGAGATACAGTAACATTAGAAGCATATAATCTTTGAAGTTTCGGAGTTAGCGGGAAATAATACATTCCCTTCCAGGGTACTAGTTTCTGTTTCATATAATGTTTTCTAGGCTTGAACCTTGATTGACAAAAAAATTTACACTATTGTAATTCTACATCATCTCCTCAATACAACATACATCCTAATTTGCAACAATCAATCTTTTCTACAGGTAAACCAAGACTCCTAATAAGTTTCTTTATATTGTAAAAACTATCAAACATTGTATGATCAAGAGGCAATGATTCATTATACCATTCAAGAATTTTATCAAAACTAAGATCAGAAATATGTCCTTCAGACTTTATGTTCAATATTTGAGCAATTGAAGACAATTGAGTCATTGTCTCACAATTTGGCAATAATTCTTAATCAACTGAGTGTAGTAGTAAGTCAAAAAATTGTTTTGCATGTGGATTTGGTTCTTCTTCAAGATTTTTTATATTTTCCTAAAATGTATAACCAGCTGCATCATGATCCATTTGCATGTAAGGATTTTTATTTGCATTCACTTTATTTGTTCTAATTATAATCTCCCCTTCAAACTCATTTAAGTTCACAGACGATTGTACTTAATTATGCCTTAAGGTGCTACAAATCAATGGTTTCCCATATCGTGTCCATTCAAAATAATTAGGGACAATTCCTTTTCTCAACAAATGCCCATTAACTTCATCAATAGGAAGGAGACGAATGTGTTTGCACTTTTTACAGGGACATCTGATCTTTGATCCATATATACAGGTTGAGAACATGAATATAACATTCTCATATGATTTCTTAGTTAGGTATGTTTGACACACATACTTGAAGTTAGCATCATCAATATATAATTCTTTTAAATGATCAAGCACATCAATTTTCAAACCTAAGGTTTTAATTATAGCCACTCTTCTACTCAATGCATTGACTATCACATTACTTTTGCTCACTTTGTCAACGAGTTTATAAGGAAATTTATCAATAAAGGCTACCATCTAGCATGCATTTTAGTTCTCAATTATTTTTGGTTTCCCAAATATTTCAAGGCTTGATGATCGATATAGAGAACAAATTATAACCACATAATATTCCCATAATATCAATGCCCTCACAATATAATCAAAATCTTTATCATAAGAAGTGTATTTTTGTCTACCATCACTTTACTTTTCGCTAAAGTAGGTTATTGGGCCCTTTTCCTACAAAAAAGTAGCCTTGATTCTAATTCTATTAGCATCAAACTTTACCTTAAAAATAAATTTTCAAAATTAGGTACGGTTAAAATAAGAGCAATACATAATTTTTATTTAATAAGAGCAAAATTTTGTTCTAATTCCTTATCCCATTTAAATTTATCCTTTTTCAAGAACTCGATTATAAGAGTTGCAATGATATTAAAGTTTCTAATAAAAATTCATCAATTTTATTGTACCATGCATTAGGATATTTGAAATTTATACAATATCTAGAAGTTTCTTTGATTTCAAAGTCATATTATATATATAATTTGTTCTTCAAATATTTCTTTAGTTTATTAATTTTAATTTATATATTTATAGATTGGTGGATCATATTATATCGTGAAAGCTTTGGAGTATTTTATTGTTAAACAAATTACATTCTTACTAGATTGTTTGTTTCCTCAACAAGAAAGTCGTGATTTAGGCTTAGGGAAAAAGAAACACTCAACATAATATCTTTTAGTATTTTATGAAGAAAAGATACTTCACCAATTTGTTGCTATCTTTTAGGATTTTATAAATAAAAGATACTTCACCAATTAGTCGCAAAAATTGAGCCTATCAATTTGTTAGATGGTCACCATTTCCAAACTAACCCTACACTTTCTTGTTGCTTTCTATTTCACTTTCTTGATTAGATAAGAAATACAAGCTACTAACAACCTTTCAAATTCATTTCTTTATTATTATTATTATTATTATTATTATTATTATTATTATTATTATTATTTAAGGATTATCATAATTAAGGCCTTATTCCAAATTGGAATAAAAATTTTTGAAAAGTAAAAAAGAATTTGAGTGAAATTTCATAGAAGCAATGAGTATGTGTTCTACCAATTTGCACATCAAATTACATCAGTAAATGAAACATAGCTTCGAAAAAAGTGCATATCCATCTTTTTATAGTTGTACAGTAATACTTAATGTAGTATAATCTTATGGCAATTCAACTATGGTTAGTTTTACGACAAACATCTCAATAGAGGTGCCAATAAGGATAACTTAGAGGCCTTCATCTCAACATAACAACATCACGAAACACGTTATCTCCTATCAATTCTATCTTTAACCAAAATGAAAATAACTAACTAATTAGAGTTTATAGGAAATACATAGTCTAGGATTCCAAAAACGAGAAACCAGGCAAAGGTTTCAGACAATTCCAAATGTGAACAAATTTAACATCCACACGAGCACCATTCAATACATGAATTCAGTACGAAATCACCACAAATTCAACGTCCATATGAACATAGTTCAGAAACTAAGAAAGCAATACACAAAACCTAGTACAAAACAAAACCCACTAATCTCAATCGATGAATAAAGGAAGACGCAGAAGGAAGAACAACACAAAAACACCAAAAGGAAGAAGGGAACCGAAGCACGATGAAGACGTAGAACGAAAAACGCTCTTAGGGAACCGAAACGCACAAAGGAAGAAGATGGATGCAGAAGGAAGAAGATGGACGGTGAGAAGGGAATCAACGCCCGCACACGACGACACAAAACTGGCGGTAAGTGTAACATCCCACTATCGCAAGACACGTAACTGACATCCTATGTGATATCCGAACATATACCCCACAAAAATGGCATGTTAGAGCACTCACATCACTAACTTAATCGTGACATCATCATATAAAAACCATAAACATCACAATATCTTAAAACCAAATTCCTCATTTCATTTCATAAAAACTAAATATGTCCATTGAAATTTTTACAAAATCCTCCAAGTATGTACATCATCAAAACCTAATACAAAACACGCTACATAAAAGAGGAATTATACAAATTTTTTTGTCTAATCCTTCAATCTCAGCTGACAAACCTTGGAGCTATTTCTCTGGTCCAAAAGTATAAGAACTATGCTTCTTGTAGGGTTTCTCCATCACTAGTGCCCTCTCTCGGTCTTGAAATGTCAACATTACAATTTTGGTGAGTTTTGTGAACTCAGTGAGATAATTATCTTCAATGGTTCACTCAATTCATACAACACATCATCATATACAAACACATAATTCACATCATTTCATTTGTCATCATATAGCATCATATATCACATTTAGACCAATCAAACTGATCATTTTCAATCATTTAAAATACACGTTTAAATTATAAATGTAATGCACATGAGATTCATTTTCATTTATTAATTTGTTGTGACCGAGTCCCTTTCACTAACCTATATCCCTTGTGGATACCGAGCTTGTATCAGTTAATATCCCATATCCCTTAGTAGATACAAAGTATAATAGCAACTGAGCCAGAGGCTCTTATCATATTATGAGCTTTAAACTCTTTTTACTAGCGACTCCAATCATAACTACCTTTATCTTTCATGCATTCATATAATGAAATGCATCACATTCTCATATTCTCAATCAATCACGTGATTTTATATTCACATTTAGAACACATTTATCATTGGACCTTGGTATGATATTCAACAAAATTGTTGAGTACACTTATTTCAGTCGTCACATACAAGGAGCACTTCTAATTTTTCATTCATGTATCAAATGCCTCGGACTTTCAAAGTTCGGAATCAACACAATCATGTTACCAAAATAATTCAATATAAAATTTAAAACAAACAAGTAATCAAGTGAGACTATCTAGGTTACTCATAGGTTGCTCCAGGTTGCTCCAGAAAGCTATTGGCTTGAAGTCCCAGCAATGTCTAGATGTTGATGCTCTAAATGCTCCTCTATATCATGCAATATATATGTACATATATCATAAATTTGTACAATTATATAAATACTCATTTATGCACATATGTATATGGATTATGTACAATGCATGCTCAATGACAATCCTAGATATATCTCCATTATTCTCATCACATAGTCATTCATATATCAAAGCTCACATATGTATGATTTGAACTTAGTTTTACACCTCAATAAAACAAATTTATTCTAAGTTCATCATTCAATTAATCATTCCATCTTTTTCTCCAAATAGACTTTTAGGTCAACTTTGCATGATTATTATGACAAGAAAAATGGAGTATTTAGGCAACACTTTCTTCTAGACAATTGTTTCCCTATGTCGTAAGTTTCTAATGACACTAAGATCATACAATTTGATTCAATATACTGAAAGTTATACTCAAAACACTTCGGACTATTCTTAAACTGCAACAGTACTCTGTACTCAAATAGCCATATATCTCTAGTTTAATCTAAAATAAAAATAATCTCATTTAGATATCTACAGATCAAGATATGGCCAAAATACTGACGTTTGTTTAATGAAAACACTCCATTTAACAATATTCCAACACACTTCACCACTTTCATCCCTAATTCATCAATCAATTTTTTCCAAATGAATTCAAATGGACATAATTTTGATGGAGAGGAAAAACAATGTGTGAGAAGTTTGTTGGTTTATATTTCACATAATTTGGAGGTCGGGAGAAGAAGTTATAGCCAAAAGAATAAAGGATTTTCGAAACTGTTAACTATCACTATGCCTTCATTGTCACGATCGTGCAATTCCAGTCGAGCGTACAATGTCACGATATGCATCACAATGTTACGATCGTGCTTGTACACGATTGTCCACTGCCTCATTTTTCTCCTGCATGATCGTGCACTACCTAGTTTCTTCTCCAAATTCACAAACTGCAGATTTTTCTTCTCTTCTTCCTCTCTTTTGCTTAATTAACCATCTCTAACTTATGTCCTCACTATGTCCTCTTCATTCCTATTTTCATTTTAGCTCAACTCATTCAAATACAAATCAAAATCTATAACTGATCATAAACATCAAAAACAGAACCTATCATTTACGCATATTCATCCTAGGTTCTACACTTCTTCATTTTCTAGAATTCTTCATTTTCTTTCCACCTTCATTCCACATCTCACTATCACCTTAATCCTTCATAAAGCACGACATCTCATTACTCTTTATTTTCCTTAACTCTAGACTCATTTTAGTTCATCTCTAAAACACCCAAAGAGAGTCACGTAATAATAGTGAAAACAGAGCATATATATATCATTTCTCCAAAAATTTCTGCACTCTTTTTATAGATATTTTCAATGATCTTTCTAACTCAAAAATCATTTCAACATTATCTTACAAAATAATGATCATCAAATAAACAAAATCAAGACATGCGGCACAGCCAAAATTCTCATTCATGTTTCAGTAGATATATACAACCTTGTTTTATAAATACTGAAATGTTAACTAACATGATGCATGTTTCATTCTACATATCATGAAAAACCATACAATACTTGTTTAAAACTCCAAACTCTTAAAAATCACTTGAACCCTAGCTTTCCAATAACATACGATCATCAACAGTCAAGGGTTATAGGGTTAGGTATTTCAGTGATAGTGAAGAAGATAACAAAATAAAATAGCAAGTGAAAAGGGAGAGTAAAACTTACATTGTGAGGGTGATAAAATTTTTAGAAGTAATAAGCTTACAAAAGATGAAGGAAGTCACGAAGAAGAAGAAGAAAGCAAGATCAAAACAATTAATTTGATCTTTATAGTATATTCGTGCGAATAAATGTTAAGTTTGACAAGTGACAAAACTAGGTTCTTATTATTTAACTAGTCCAATCATCTCCAATTTTTACTCCAATATTCTCGCAATTTTTAATGACATTTGTCAATAAATTCCAAAATCATCTATAAAATTTTCTACTGTCATTGGCTCTTATATCTGCTACCATTTAACAATCATATCGCGACTTAGCATTTTTCTTAGTCTAGAAACACTCAAAATTTTCAGAAATTTCCTAAAATTTACCAAAAATTCTAATCAGTAAGTACACTCTCCAAATCAATTTTCAACACATATAAACTACAATTCTCAATATAATCACATTTATAAATTAATTATACCTAGAAAATATCAATGAATGCATGTACATTCATTTTAATGTGCAAAAATCAATATTCACATGTATGTGTATGCTATATTATGCATGAGCATGAAATGCACTTTCTAACTTCACAATAAACTCTCATATAACTATCCTAGGGTTCTAGCTCCTAACATGGGATAATAGGATGTTACACTATATGCTATTCTTTTCAATTGACTTATTTCCTCCCTCATGGTTTTCACCCAATTAGGATCTTAAATAGCTTATTCAAAGATAATAGGTTCATAATTTGCAAATATAGCAAAATACACGACATTTCCACCATCACTAATAACATCATCACTAGTTACCTTATAGTCTTGAAATGTTAAAAAAGTTCGTATTTGTGTCCGTAGCCTTATGGTGACTATATAAATGCATGGTGTAGGAGGGACTTTTACAATTTCCTAATTTGTCTTGGGAGCTTTAACTTGAGGAGCTTCTTTAATAATTTCAATAAGACATCTTTGGAATCTTTGTGCATTTTTATAACCCATTTTCATGGTTCATCTTTACTAAAAATCACATTTCCACTTAAAATCACCTTATTTGTTATTAGATTGAACAACTCATAGCCACCATTTGCAACCAAAGATTATTTTCTCTCTTTGATCATCAAACTTTTCCTTTTAATTTCTATATATAGGTATAAGCGATAGAGCCAAACACCTTAATATGGTTCATTTTTGGCTTGATTCCATTCCATGCTTCTATAAAAGTAATATTTTTATCACTACTTGTTGTAAACTAGTTCAATAAATGATCAAAATAATAAACAATGTTTTTCCACATGAGTCTTGAAATTTCTTATTTCCCTAAGCGATAAATAAACCTAAATTTGTATGGTAAAATCATCAATAAAGATTAAGAAAATACATTATTGTTGTTTAACTCAACGTTCATTGGATCATATACATCAAAATAAATAAGCTCCAATGGTTATGTTACATGTTAATTATTTCCAGTTGTAGATGGAAATCTACTTTGTTTTCCAATAATGCAAGCTTCATATAATTTATTAGGTGGTTTATACTCAACAAACATTGCATCATATTCCTTTTTGCAAGCAACTTCACACTTTAGAAGCTTAACCAATTTTTCATACCCTACAAGCATGTATAAATTTCATTAGAAATATCAACCCATAAGATAAGATTTTTTAAGGACCTTAAGAATGAATTTATGTTTTGTATCAAAACTTGAAAGGTGACTGTCTTGAAGATATATCTTATACGCATGCTAAACACATTGCTCTTTATATTCGATATATAAAAAAATCTTAAATAATTTTGATCTTCATTCTTTAATTTGATTAAAATTTGTCCTTTTTGCAATCTTATTAATTTTGTTGTCATAGATGAATTTAAGTTTGGAGCAGGAAAACTTATTAAGATAAATAAGGGGATCCTTTTTACTATACATATGGTTGGTACACCCTATATCAAGAAACCATGTGTAGTAGTTTGGTATTTCATTAATCATCATAACCATCAAGATAGTGTTATTTTGGTCTTCATCTTTTTGTGCATAATGATCCCTCCAATCCTTCTCTTTATATCCACATTAACTAAAGTAACAACCATTTATGAAATGAATAACATTCAATATATGATTTGTCATACTTATATTTACCACAACTACAACTGCGATTATGATGTATTTGTTAGACCAAATAAGATTTGTTTGATTCAATTTTGTTGCCTCTATTTCCATAATTTTGACCACAATTGTTGCTATTATTATAGTAATGATAGTTATGATCTTGTCCTCTACTATAAAAATGTTCATGCCTTTAAGTTGTTTCATAAACTTGGTCAATTTTGATTGAGACCAAACTTTGAAAGGCTTATTTAACTAGTTTCTCCAATTTTTTCTTTTTCATTTGTTGCTTATGGTCTTGTAAAATGCTAAATACCATAATAATGGTAATTAAAGATAGATCATGGGCCTCTTCAATTGTCATCATGGCATATTTAAATTTGGGGTCAGTGACTGCAATTTTTCTCCATTTTATCTTTCTCTTTATAATATTCTTTATATATTTTCATTTGATTTATCAAAAAAAGAAGTTGACTTAAATCATTGGCTACATTCTAGAAGGACTATATTTGTAAAATCTCATATTAGTAACTTAAGGTTTAGAGTTGCAGCTTCTTAACTTTCTTTACACCTTTTTACATCACTATCAAAGTATCCAAGGCTTGATTTAAAGTGGTTGCTTCTATAATTGTATCATAAATTTCATCATTCACTATTTGATGAATAAAATACAAAGTCTTTATATTTTTTTCTTATTCACATAGTAGGCAACGTTAGTAACATTGTCTTCAAGATTAACAATATCATTGTCTATGACACATAGCAACTTGTGGCAATTAAAATCACCTTCATTTAGACAACCATTAATTGTAGTTTTTCCCAATAAGGATAGTAATTGAGGCTTGGTAAGTTGTTCATAACTATACTTATAATATCAATGTTATAATTGAGATAAGTAAATTTAGAGCTAATAGACCACGAGGGGAATAGCAGTTTTACTGACAAAATACAATGAAAATCATATAACAACTAACAACAAGTTCTCATTTTATAGGTTAACAAACACAATTAAACACCTATTTTCTGCCACTATTGACTTGAAGATAAAGATTAAGGAGCATGATTAATAACTCACGAAACTCGTAGGAAACAAACAAATTGAAAATCATAATTGAAAATATGCATATATGTCATGACTAATTTGAGTTATATAAGTTCTATAAAGTTGATCACTAAATCTAAAATTTTAAAAGGTTA
>JANIPM010000003.1:44839105-44849699 GCA_027478405.1 Erythroxylum cassinoides
AAAAGATGCGTGTAAAGATTTGCACATGAAAAATAAAGAGAACCTAATCATTTCAGAGAACATCAATGAAATAACGAATTGACATAATTAAGATAATTGGAACTATAATATAAGTCAAACCCATCCTATATTAATTTATTAATAAACCAAAGTTCATACCACAAACAAGCTTTGGTTGGTACAGGCCATTTACATTAAAAATGCCGGAAGCTCAAATGGGAAGTTCAAACTGCAAATACCCAAATTAAACCAAGTACACAAAAACTTAGTAAATAACAAAATCACTTACCTCAACCAACATGTAGAAGGATATTCCTGAAGTATGTGAAGGAAGATGATGAAGAAGCTAAAATGAGTTAACGGCCAAATAAGATAACCAAAACAAAGCCAATAAGACAATGAATTTCAAAGCGGTACGTAAATTGATATAAATTCATGTTCGGAAGTCTTAGTTATAGCATTTGATTATCGCCATGTCATGCAAGAAGGATGATAAAAGTTCAATTTTCAATGAATTAAAAAGATGCAAATTGACTACACTGCAAAATAGAGAAACAGATACAAATTTGATTAAAATGTATGGAAAATCACTTTTAACATTGTCAAAAATTAAAAGGAAATGAATGTCAAAAATTAATACCTGCTAAAGCTTCTCTTAAATCTCCTTGAAAATAGAAATACTGCCAACAAATAAGTTCATACAACTAAACAATAATCAATAAGATCTTAGCCAGTAAAATTACAAATCTATCCCATACAATACCCAACTTTTATTCCATGCTATAAGTTGCAATGTGAAAAACATAAATCTTTATGATATTAACACACAAACAAAGTAGTCCAACATTGAACATTTATGAGCCTATGATTTGTGACTATCTTGAGAAACTGAAGTGGTTTAGTTATGAATACTTATTTGTGCTTTTTGTGGGAAAAGCCAACACTAATTTGTTTATCGTGAATTGCTATCCATGTTGTTGTTTGTTTTATCAATTGTTTACCCCTTACCTATTAGACATTCCTAGTTCATCATTTTCACTTTAGTGTTTCTTTTCTGGTGTCAATAACTAGGATTAGGCCATGGGTTATTGTGACTGAAACAAAACGAATAGGCCAAAGTACATAAAGGCAAACTATCGCTTACATTTTCAAAATCATTACCTTACTTCTTATTGGCTATTGATAACTAAATACATGATTAATAGATATGATAAACTAGAGTACAATCATTGCCCCAATGCCATTTTAATTATATGAATGTTCACGTAGTCAGTTCATATAATCAGTTAACTTCCTTTCCTACATGGCTTGATATGTAGGTCATGTAGGAAAAGAAGTTATGTTATACTCCTACATATCCTTTCCTTTCTTTTACTCTTACAGTCTTTAAATTATTGTTTGATTATGTTATTGATTAATATTAAGCTACGTTTATCATAAATTGATAATTTTAAATTGTTCATCTTAGTTCTATTTCCCATTTCCTTATTGTCAAGTATACTAGTCCCTCTATGCTTTGGTAAACATGTACTTCTCACACTAGTCTCCTAGTTTAAAGAGTGAAAAAATGACAATAATAGATATCAACAACAAAACAAGAGTGAGATATGTCATTAATATAATCTTCAGTTGCTTGTTGTCATTCATAGCAAGCTTAAGTTTATAGTCCACTTGCTTTATTTTCCCCTCTAACTTAATTTTCCTCAAATGTTCTTCTTTTTTTAGCCTTCTAATAGCTCCCTCATGCACTTCTCTATCTTTAATTATCCTTTATAACTCATAATTACTATCGCTTAAAATTAAAATTTTTAGTCATTAATATGTGAATAACATTACTAGTCCTATTTGTGAACAGGTCATTATATTAACAAAAGAACATGTGATTTTGAACCTTGCAAAAATCATCAAAACAAACATTTACTAAAAACATGTATCTAATTCCTTCCACAGTCTCATATTCTTTCTTATCAATTAATCCAATCATATCGATGGCATATGCCTCACTTCTTAGGTCTCTAATGTCATTCTCAAAAGACAATTGAGAAAATTTGTAACTAAAAACTCGGAGCCTCCCTATAGCCTAAGTCCCTTGTTGTGGATATGAACTATAGAATTATTAAATGAATCGGCTCTAATCTAAAATTGTACATTTATCCACTTTCATAATGTATGGTTGGGGTAAATTTCATGGTTCTATTAGGCCAACTAAAACCTAATTATGGGATCTGTCAAATAACAAAGGCAAACATAAAGGCAAAAATAATTTATAAGTGTTTAATTTAAACTTCAATCAATCTTAAACAAATAGGAGGAAAAGACTTTAGTGCAAGATTAACTTAATCCAAAGGGTTTAGCTAGTTATCAACTTAATCACCTGCTAAATACGCATACAATTCTATTCATATCAAATTCATGAATTAATAAGCATCACACAAAATAAAATTTTATAATAAAAGATTTTAAAGGGAATACTCTTTTAGAAGCTCAGAATGAATACAAACATTTTGTTGCATTGACTATGCACTTGTACCTATTAAATTATGGAAGAAATTGGATGACAAGAGTCTCAACTTTTTTTAATAGCTATAATAAAGAAAATAAAGGCTATAAAGTTATTGAATTAAAAAATAGAACCATGGTAGAAGAATAAGGAACATTGCTAATATCTATCAATCATAATGATTTTTTGTTTCAAAACCTAGGTTTCTAAAAATACAATGGTCAAAGAAGAATGGTAAGTTGTAATGAGAGAAGAAATTAAGTCAATTGAAAAAATAAGACAAGACTTTGGTGAAGGTACTAAAAGGAAAAGAAACTATAAAGCTGAAATGGATTTATAAATCCTTATACTTTAGATGGATTTTTACAAAGGTATAAAACTTGATTAGTTGAAAAGGGGCATGTCAAATTTTTGGTATTGATTACTTGGTTTAATATTATTAAAATCGTATTATCTTTAGCAACCCATAATGGTTGGGCAATTTATCAACTAGATATACAATCAATTTTTCTTAATGGTGATTAGGTGAAGGATATATATGCGAATCAATCTTAAGGATATATGGTAATAGGTTGAGAGAACAAACTTGACAAGGCACTTTATGGACTCTTTTCTTTTATTTAGCAATATAAATTGGTATTAACTAAGTATAAATTAAAAGAACTTGTTCAAGCAATAGAAATTGGTTTCTAAGTAGTTCTGCTAATTATTTTGAACGAGTAAACACCATTCAGTTAAGAGAATTGTTATGAAAACGGATTCTAGTTTGCATCTTCATTCTCACGTTTGGATTAAAAATGGAATAATAACAAACATTTGGAATTAGACTCGGAGTTTCTAGCCTTCTTTATAAGTACAAATAGTATCATATCTTCATTGTAGAATCAAATATCTATTGAGTTTATGAAAATATTTGTTTAATTAAAAAAAGAATCATTAGCTACTAATCATTCTTTCTAATTGTAAATGATCAAACATTTCATCAAACACCTTATATTCATCAGAAATTCATCCCAATATCACAACCAAAATCACGTTTTATTCCTTCTATTATTAACATTTGTACTTTAAAGTTGTTTACTAATAACAAAATACACAAACAAACGAAAGAAATCAAATACTTGGCTATCATCCAATATATGAAAAAACCTCCACGAAAATACGACAATGGTCAGAGAATAATGAATGCTGACGAGCAAAAGAATGTTGGAGACGAAGCAGGAAGAAGACGTCAGAGGCGCAGGAGGAAGAAGAAAGAAGGAGACGACGCAGGTGGGGAGGAAGGGTTCTTCGGGTGAGTTATAACGTTATCAAAACAAAAATTAAATGATGTCGTTTTCTTTAACTTAAAAACGCTCAAGCCAAAGCAGACAATGACATTTATCTTGAAAATTTATCCATGAAAATTTTTCATCGGTAAATTCAAAACTTTAGTATTTTGTCAATAATTCTTGCTTTATTTACTAATGAGCGTTGATACCGTTGCTAAATTCTATCACAAATTGAATTCCCTTTGTATTTACCGACGTATATTACTATCACTGCCAAACAAAATTTTTCCTGATAATTTTTGTGATGGAAAAAAGATTTTCGTCGATAATTTCTAACGGTTTGGATTCCGTCGCTAATTTTTACTTTTCTTATACTGTCCGCTTTAGTTTGGTTGGAGAACGTCTTAAAAATGATCTTAACTTGGACCAGTGCCTTTCCCTCTGACCATCTCTTTCAGTGGCGTTATTGATGCGACTCAAGTTGACAAGTCGCATGCTATTTGATAATATTTTTGAATGATAAACTTTCAGTTCTGTTTCATATTCAAGTTGATGATGCTGACAAATAAGGAAGCTGCGTTGTGTGTTCCACCAGCTATTTTGTCCTTTCTTTCTAACTTGGGCTATATATATGCCAATTATATCTCGGATTTTATGGAACAAAGGAAAATTTGACGTTGAGTATAAGAAAATGTCGTCTGTTATGAGTGTTCTCTTCTTACAAATCGTGGGGTTTGTGTTTCTTAGTACTTTCCTCGTAAGCTGCCAAGCTTCTTCCCTTCGTCGTCATACTTTTGTGGTAAGTACGCAAAGAATACTGGTAAATGTACTCTTTATGGCTAGACATATATACTAGTTAAGATGATTTACTTATGATTCTAGTTTTATCCTCTCTATATTATATGAGGTGTAAGTATTTAACCATTTAATAGACAAGTTTGACTTCGATTAATAACCTGAAACTTGTTTCTAAGACACGCAGTGCGAGAAAACAAAGGTCTTACGGAATTAGAGGAACCCCAATTTTAATTAGAACTATATGTATATAGGAAGGATAGATTTCCTCTCTCTCTCTCTTTCTTCTTCTTCTGGTTTTTTATTTATTTTTTATTTTGATGCATTCTGATTACAACTTTGCATGCAAAAACTTTTGGTACTTTACTTCTCCCACCTTTTATGCATACACTCTCATCGCACCCACTATCGAAGCCAACGTTCTAAATCAACATTGAGAAAATGGGGATGGGCATCCAACTCAAATAACGAGGGTCAAGATAAAATTATCAAAACTACGCTGAATTGATAATTTAAATAACTTAGTGTTGAGTTAGGATTAAATGGATTTTGCTTCAATAAAAAATTAATTAACTAATTTAATAGAACATAGTATTTAAAATTATAAACAAATTAATAAGCTACTAAATCACCATCTCATCTCTGATCATAGTAATATGGTTATATCCTTGGACTGAATTAAAGATAGCTAGAGGAACATGCAATCTCACATAATTTTAAATACATAGCTCAAAATCTGAAGCTCTTAGTAACAATAAGGTACTTTATTAACCAGTTACAGTTATGTCAGGCACCAAATTAGCTTCTTCCCCCAACTAAGGAGGGATAGATATAAATGTAGGTGTTGAATCTCTATAGTTGATCCAAAGTTCCTAATATTGCCGAGTTATATTGTAGGTAAAGGAGGTTCCGTACAAAAGGCTTTGCAGTACAAACAACATATTGACTGTAAATGGGAAATACCCCGGGCCTACGTTATATGCTGACAAGGGAGATACCATTGTTGTGAATGTCGTCAATAAGAGCCCATATAACATCTCCATACATTGGTAGGCATTTATATGCTTTGTTCTTTGCAGCAGGAAATCAGACAGGCTTTAAGCAATTACCATGAAATTCTGAGTGTAGCAATAGGATATTGGTTTCTGTGATTTTCTTGGTTATAATCCTATCTTTATACTACGATAAAGATAATGAGAAGAGAGACTTAAACCTTTTCCCAAGTTCGATCCTTGAATAGTTTTATGTTCTTCATCCAATTACTAACTAAATTTTGTTTCAATGCGAGCTTAAGAGATAAAAAGCACTGATGTCTTGAATCGTGCAGGCATGGGGTAAGGCAACCTAAATACCCGTGGTCAGATGGTCCAGAATACATAACGCAGTGTCCAATCCAGCCAGGAGGAAAATTTAGCCAGAAGATCTTCTTGTCGGACGAAGAAGGAACATTGTGGTGGCATGCTCATAGTGACTGGTCACGCGCCACCGTATACGGCGCCATAGTCATTTTTCCCAAGAAAGGAACCAAGTATCCTTTCCCAAAGCCCCACGCAGATGTACCAATTATTCTGGGTATAAAACATTTGGAACTTGAAGATTAATAATAATTTGTTTCCGTTGCAAGTTAAAATTGGACTTTCAACTGTTTTTTTTTTCTGAATTGGGATGTATTAATTGCTGAAATTATGCAGGAGAGTGGTGGAAAAAAGATATATGGGAAATTTATGATTCATTTATGGAGTCAGGAGGAGACCCCAATGCGTCTGATGCTTTCACTATCAATGGTCAGCCTGGCGATCATTATAATTGCTCAAAACCAGGTAAGCCAGCTAGCTAGCTCGAATATATGCTTACTTGTACGCAATGCTATTTCAACGTTAACGTTTTGTATTAATCAAAGTCGTGATTACCACTCATAGCTCTAGTCAAATTTTTAAAAAACCTATTCCATTTACAGATACATTCAAGCTAATGGTTGATTATGGCAAGACATACCTTCTTCGTCTAGTTAATGCTGTTCTTCAAGACATGCTATTCTTCTCCATTGCCGATCACCAACTAACAGTGGTTGGAACAGATGGAAGCTACACCAAGCCATTGAAAGTTGATTATGTCACAATCTCACCTGGACAAACTATTGATGTCTTGTTAGAGGCCAACCAGCCTTTGGACCACTATTACATGGCTGCCAAGGCCTACTCCAGCGCTAACGGCGCAGCCTATAATCCAACAAACACCACAGCCATTGTTCAATATAATGGCAACTATACTTCATCTTCAACTCCTCCTTTTCCTTATCTTCCTTCTGTTAATGACACCAACGCGTCAGTCAATTTCACTGGTAGACTTCGAAGCTTAGCCGATAGTGATCATCCAATACATGTCCCATTGAACATTACCACTCCACTGTTCTTCACGTTATCTATGGCCACAGTTCCATGCCCTAATGGTTCGACATGTAAAGGACCTAATGGTGCAAGGCTTGGAGCTAGTATTAACAACGTAAGCTTTATTTTACCTTCATCCATGGACATACTCAGAGCCTACTACAGTCACGCTAATGGTGTGTATGGCACCAAATTCCCTAATCAACCACCTCTGTTTTTTAATTTCACTGCGGATAATATTCCATTGGTTTATCGAACTCCAAGAAAAGCCACGGAAGTGAAAGTGCTAGAGTACAATTCGACAGTGGAGATTGTATTTCAAGGAACAAATTTGGTTGCTGGGACAGACCATCCCATGCACATACATGGAACAAGTTTCTATGTGGTAGGTTGGGGATTTGGTAACTTCGACAAAGATAAGGACATCTCCACATATAACCTTGTCGATCCTCCTCTTCAAAACACCATTGCTGTTCCAAAAAATGGCTGGGCCGCCATTAGATTCAAGGCCAAGAATCCTGGTGCGTTTCATGACTTTTAAGCTATTTCAAAAAAAAAAAAGCCCCTTATTTTAACTGAAAGTTTTAATTCTAAAATGAATTTGAATCATAATTATCTATCTAATGATTATAACTACAATCTAACAAAATTTGTTGAAATATACGTACGTCTTGTCACAGGAGTGTGGTTCATGCATTGCCACTTAGAGCGTCACCTGTCATGGGGGATGGATATGGCGTTTATTGTGAAGAATGGCAAAGGCCGAGGAGCGCAAATACTACCACCGCCTCCCGATATGCCGCCATGTTAGTGGTGGAATAGATATTTGCATCCCTTACAGTTGGTGGTGGAGATAAGAGGGGGATCTCATCTATATCTTGATTATTGGCAGATATTTTTTCTACTTTTCCATGCAAATGTTTATTGCGAATTACCACTAGGATACTGTATGTGTCTAAGGTAGGCAACTTAAATAAAATTTTAATTTTTAGTGTCAATATTTCCTATATCACACCAAGAATTTTAAAACGTTTCATATAAATTATTTAAAAAGCAATTTGCTCCAATTTTTAAGAGATTGGATTTTATCGCTGCATATCAATACTAATTGGATTAATTACTTAACTAATTAATTTGATAAAGGTCGTGGAAAGATCATTAATATATAAATACCCTATATTCAAATTAACTTGGTATTAATTACTAAATTAAAACCATCAAATTTCTTAAAAGTCATTATATAAATTAAATATTATTATTGTTAATTAACTTAACTTTAGCATTGTCTTTTCACTTTTTATTCCTTTTATATTAAATACAAAGATATTAACCATAATCAATTAGTTTAAAAATCATGTGGTAATTGAACAAATCATGCCATAATTGAAACTAAAGATTATTATCGTTACTCTACACACCATTCTACTTAATATCGTACGGAAACTAACAATATAAATCATGATTACCTTGTTAAAATTTGTTCTAAAGTTGAAAATTTTAATGTGACTAATAAGATTTTTTTTTTAAACAATACCATAACTCAATCGCAAATTTAAAACATTCTCTATACTATTGTTTTGATTAAACCCAAAATGCTTTAAAACCTTCACACAAATTAATACAAACTTGTATTAATAAAGGCTAAATTTCAATAAAACTATAATGTACGTAAAAAAGTTAATAGTCATATGACCTATAAATACTATCAATAATTAGTATTCAATTTGTTAGAAACTACACTCCATCTCTAACGTCTTGTTTGCCTAATGTTCTTTTTGTTTTGACATACAACCTTATCAATTAAGGGTGATCTTCAAATCTTACTAATAAAGGAGGTCTCGAGCAAAATTGTATGAGACTAGCATCATACATACATTAAATTTGTCTTTAAAATTATAAAATAGAGGATGCTATCCATCATAGTTCTATAGACTATGGTAGTTACGTACATATTGTTTAATTCACAACTATTATTCACCTTTAATAGGTTTTTTAAGTAAAAAAATCCTTTAAATTAAGGCTTCAACTCCAAAAGTGATAGGTTGAATTATACAAGTAGAGCATTCAGCCCATAGAAAATGTAAAAGCTTAGCATATATAGGCTCAGTAAATATGGTTTACTTATATATGCATGCTAGGATTGTGTTTTATTTTTAATGCCTAAATTACCTTAGTGTAATCAGTTTATGCTATTTTTGGGTAATTGAGAAGATATTGTGTTGGGATAAGCTTTATCATAAATTAGAGAAGATTACGAGCAAAAATATATTAGAAAAATAAATTTTGTTCAAATGATCGCACACAGTTGTTTGTCAACCCTTCTTCTTAAATAGCCTAAAAACGAAAATATAATCATATACACCGGAGAAAGGGAGGCTATGTAATAAAGAAAAGTTATTATGACATAAATGTGCTAAAGGGGTGTCGCGTCCCCTAAATACAAAGTTAGCAATCATTTTTAATGGAGAAGAAGATAAGAGATCATCACAACAAATAAGTGATTAGAATATTGTTATTTCATATAGAACTCACTCTATTTTAATTTGATAACTTTTTTTATCACTTATATTGTTAGTATATTGATGATGTTTAGTATTTTTCTTTATTTGTTTATATAGGGAGAACCCTAGCTATTGTCTTTATTAAGGATTTATTCAATTATATTTTATGAATTGTAATATCTTTAAATTTTTAATCTGAATTTAATCCAAGCTAGTGATTAGATCTTATATTAATTTGTACATGGATGATTCAATAGACTTGCATGTGAGTTGACAAAATTTAGATATTAAGAGTTACATAGGTGCTAGAGATAGGCTTAATGGTGAGTGTGTTCTAATGATACCTACTTTCATGTGTCAATACTACTAAAGTTTTTTATATTACAAATCTATCACTCACTAACTAGGGGTCAAATCCTGTGAAGAATCAATATGGATTTGAAAGCCTAGCACTATTACTAGCCTAAGAATAATAAATAGAAAGATAATTTTATAGGATTTTGATTAATGAAATATAAAATAAAACAAAATCTAAACTTAAGCAATATTCAAACAAATAAATGATAAGATAATTGATCAAAACATAATATAATAAAATAGTTATATTTAGATGAGTATTTCCCCTAATATTACTTTTAACTTTATGAATTAATTAATATAGATCATATATATTTTCTAGACCAATAAGAATTTCGAGATGTTAGAATGATACTATCTCGAGCTATAGTCATCTACAATCTATTAGTTAGCACGTATATTTATTATTGCTAATACCTTTTTGAATGTATTAAGCTTTATAAAATTCTATGAAAGGTTTTTCTCTAACACTAGGATGAGCACATAAGTCTCTTTAAAACACATAATTTAACACTCTCTACCTAATTCACTATCGTCTCATGAGCATACTCTCTTAAGTCATCTATAGGCGAATTCAAATCAGATTTAGAAGTAACACGACCCCCCCTTTTTGGGCCATGTTAGCACTAAGGAATGAGTAGGCTTAATGCCACCAAAACCCGTAGTAAGCCTAACTTTTCTACATTCTACTGAAAATCCGGCGTGAGTGACCTATTCGTTTGTCTGGTTAATCCTTATACCTGCTTAATAGGTTGTAAGAAGTAAGGATCCAAATCTGCAATT
>JANIPM010000003.1:44882929-44905342 GCA_027478405.1 Erythroxylum cassinoides
TTATTATAAATTAATTTCTTATTGTTATTGTTATTATTATTATTTGTTAACTTTTTTACTAATACAAACCATTCGTTTTAAAATAATCAATTAATTACATATTTCTAATCATATTATACTGCAGGGGCATTTTCGTCATTAATACTATTTTTATGTTCTGTCCACTGCAACTAAACACATTTCTGTCCTCAAGACGAAGACAGTTTTTTCTGTTCTGTCCATCACAACTAAACACCTCACTGTTTCTATTTTTTGTTCTGTTCGGTTTTCAAATTTTTGTCCCGTTTTGTCTCTGCATATTGAAGACAGTAAACAAACGCAGCGTTAGAGTGAATAATCATTTTACCCTTAGTACTGTATCATTTCCTCCAACATCAGTCACCAATGCAACTATGTTGTACCCTTTCCCATTCATTCGTCACTTAATATTCTTGCATATTTGATTACAAGATATACGCACACCTCCTCCAGCTATAATCGAGATGGCTTTCAGTTGCTTAATTGTATCCGCTGCAAAGCCCTTAAAAGAGTAATCAATGTCATGGTACTGCGAAGAGCATCTTCACTGCACGTCTTGGAATTTAACTATTAAGCTATGTGTTGAAATTTTATTTTACTTTCAACACCCTCATCCGTAGGTTTTTCAACCAAAGACCACGTCTAGTTGTTATTTATCACGCACTTTATGGTTTACACTTGATTTTGTATATGCAACAATTTTAACGGTCCATATGAATTTGTTTGGGCATTCATTCGGCCAGCCCCCAAAAACTCAATCAAGTTCAACCGTGCTTGTAATAGCTTTTATGTGTTCTTGTATAGGACATAACCATTCAGTTGCAGCACATTTTCAACGTAGCCTCTCGCCGGTGTCACCAAACCAAAATCATCTGTGTCCTCGTTGTGATGTATTTGCTTGAATCACCGTCATCGTGGTCGCCGAGATGTCATCTTCTTAATCTAAAAAATTACTCCTGTCTTCATTTAGCAAAGCATAGACGAAGGAAAGTAGGAGGAATAAATTATTACTTAAAATTTGGTGCTGGCAAGAGAAATGAATGTACAGCAATACATTTAGATTTAATTAGCTGAAGCATTTATTTGTCAAATATTTTCAGAATCTTAATTCAGGTCAAATATCAAGTTTTTATTTGCCTTAATCTTGGGAAAAGCTATATAAAAATGTTTTGGAAAAGTTCCCTGAAAGCATTCAGAGAAGAAAGAAAAAAAGAAGAAGAAAGAAGACCACCCATGTAAATAGGATAAAGCTGATAAAGAAGTTCAAACACACAACTTCAGCAACAAAGTTCCACATGGCCTTGCGTTTCCTTCTTCCTTTATTTTCTGGTGTACAAAGGACCACTTTACGTCTAATGAATTTCACTTTGCACCACTGAAATTTAAACCTTAAGAGGACGACAACATACTCATTATAACTTAGGCCCAATCTTAATGGTCCGCCCTCATTCACAGTAAACACATTAACAGTTGAAAGAGATAGAAACGCATTCAAATTACTAAAATCACTCTACAACCTCAATAGGCTCGAAACCACTGTCAATCGATGCCTTGACTGCATCAAGTATCAGCTGTGTCTTTCTTGTACGCGATGGCCAAGTTTGATCAGGCTTTGCACCATTTGACTTAATATTTCCAACCAATCGAGCAAATTCTCTGACCATGCAAGCCTCCTGGGGGAGATCAGTAGCAACATTGTGCTGGCTTGATGTTGATGTCCACCCCGTCACCATTTCATTAAACCAACATTTTGTCCCCGCGGTGAAAGAGCTCTCCTTCTCTTGAACAGGAACTACGAAATCATTGAGATGCAGAGTACCTACTGTTCCTACAGCGGTAAATTCCATTGTCAAATGTGACAAGAAAGAACAGTGGAAGCTTGCTAATTTACCATCTTCCCAGTGAAGAGAAGCTCCACAAGATAAAATCACCCCCGCTTCATTTAATATAGGGCCTCGCAGGGCTACGACAGTCTTTGGCAGTTCGTAGTCTACAGCCCAGAGAATAGCCCTGATGCAATACCATCCAACATCACCAAGGGCTCCAAGACCATCAAGATCTGGCTTCACACGGATGTCATTCTTGAGAAAATCCTCACCCGCTGAAAGCGTAAAGCAAGTTTGTATCTGCAAGAACAAATTCTTCTGAATGTGTCCTTTCATCATAGCAAGTACCGTAAAGACTAACAGGAGAACCGAATAACAAACAAGAAAATGGTATATTCTGATGTTGGAAGGTTAGCAGAAAAGGGATATACTGATATGGTATATTTATTTCAAGACGATCCATCATTTTCTTAAAAATGTCAGGCTAAAGGGGATTAAAGTTTTCAACATTTTCAATATCACTGGGTCCTAATCTGATTGGGGAAGAAGAACTTGTGCCATTGAACTACAAGCTCGTAGGCAACAGAGATGAGTATCACCTACAAATAACATATTATGGCAACAATTGGGGAGCCATGGCTCTCGTTTCACCCGACATACTTCATCCAGCGTAGTAAGTCTGTGCCTACAGAACTGGACTCAACTTTAAATCACAACCTGCTCTACCTATCTACATGATACAAAACTCCTGAATTCCTATAACTCGATAAATAAAGTTACAATTTGTTACAATCAATTTAATAATTTACTAATTAAATAACCGACAACGAAATAAAGAAAACAGATAAAAAGGTTCTCAGCATTAATCTCAAAACGAGGCGCTGAAAATTGAAATGACCAACATTTCCATAAATCAATTTCTTGTGGTTAAAAAAAAAAAAAACCTGAAAAGGCAACATCGGAGTCTAAAACTCACCGATTTGAGCTCTCCGAAGCTGTCTTTATCACTCAAGAATTCCTTCATCTTCTGAGTCCTAGGATTATGCATCCACATCGTCCCGTCCATAATCTGAATTCCATTAGCCTCGCAAGCCTCCAATATCTGATCAAACTCTCCAACGTTGAAACCCGCAGGTTTCTCAAGAAGAATATGTTTCTTTTTCTGGGCAGCCAAGGACGCCCATTTGACGTGGAGGCTGGTGGGAAGAGGAATGTAGACTGCGTCGATATCTGGGTAGTCGAGTAGTGCCTCGTAGGAACCGTAGATCTTGACATCGGGTGGATAGTTGTTGGCTTTTGCAAAGGCCACAGCTTTCTCCAGCGAGCGGCTGGCCACGGCAGCGAGATGGGCGTTGGGGGCAAGATTGATGGCCCGCGAGACCTTCCGGGCTATGTCTGCGCATCCCACCACGCCGATTTTTATCGTGGCCTCTGTCATATCTGATCTTGATTCTTTATCTCGAGAGTGAGTTTGTGTTTGTTGTGAGAATAGGGATTGGAAAATGGCAGGCGAGGTTATCATTTATAACTGGACTGATGTGGACTTTTGATTTTACTGGGTAGGTATTAAGTCTGCCGTGGACATATTTGTAGTTTGCGGGTGGTCGTTGTTAACCGAAAGCATAATCTGATTCGAGTTGAATTATTCCTCTACCGCTACTTGTCCTGAAGCGATGTTCCAGAACCAGAATTCATTAAAAAAAAAAAAAAAAGAGTAAATTTAATTTTTATTTTTATTTTTATTTAATTTTATAATATCAGTTAACTAAAAATTATAAATTAAAATTTTTAAACATAATCCAACTTTAAGTTTGTTATTAATGTTATTGCTACATAATTATTTCTTAATATTGAATTAATAAATACTTGTATACAAAATAATTTTATTTTTAAATTAAAGAATCATTATTAAAAATAAAACCTTCATGAATTAAGTCCGCATGTTTGTATAATCAAAAGTTTCACATTTAAAGTCACAGAAGTCCTTATAAAGATCCAACCATTATTCATACTTAAATTTATTAAATCAAGGAAAGTTACAATCAATATTTTGACAATAATAAAGTATAATTATTATTAATGATTTATCATTTAATTAAAGATAACGTGAAATGATGACAGAAAACAATTTGTGAAGACTAGTAACATTCAAGGCAAGGAAAAGATCAAGATTAAAGAAGATCAAGGCGTAACAAGTGTACAAATTCATTTGTAATCTTTCTTCTATTTCTTCGCTTTAGGAGGTCTTTATGTATAAACATATTATGTCTTGAACTTAATGTATAAATTGTTTTCATCTTTCAAGAGAAATTAAGGCTTTAATTTCAAAGAAATTTTCTTGACTTTTAAAATACATTTTGAAGAATTTTTAAAATATGTTTGGATCAAGTTTTAGTGAAAAAGTGAGGTTTGATTTTTGAAAGAACTTAAATATCTTTAAATATGTGTTTTCATACATATTAGTTGGACCTATGTCTATATAACTTTGAAAATGTTGTGTATAATGAGTTTGTTTATGACATTGATTGATACATTAATTGACCAATACAGTACATTGATTAACCAATGTGTTAGATCGATTGTTACTAATTATTATAACAACACTTTCCGTATCTAATGATATTTTGGAGCTAGTATGGGTATAAATACTTAGGAATTTAGACGTTAAACATCTTTAATTATAAAATTTGGAGGACTTATAATAACACATTAACAAGAGTTTTGATCATTTACAAGCATTCATGTATTGGTTGTAAAGTGATCAAAAGCCCTTGAGCATTAAAGTAAGCAAGTATGGTTCATTTACATTGTAAAATGTCAATTAAGACTGGTTTTCTTATATTTGGGTGTTCCGAGAAACATTGAGGTTCCTCTTCAACCTTCAAGGAAGATTTTACGATTGTTTCTCTTTGCCTGATAAATGCTATTGTAAGAAAGTTCCTCTTCACTTAGTCAAAAGAAAAGAGGAGTGGAATCCTTAAAGAAAATAGGGAGTACATGTAGGTAAGGTTTGTTTACCAAACTACTATAAAATCAATTTGTAACTTCTCTTCCCTATACTGTTTACTTTATTCTTAGCTGATTGGTTGAGCTTAATTAAATTGTCATTGTAATTTATCATTCAATTTGAAATATATTAAGGGTCTTTATTAAGTTGCAATTTCTTTAAAGTTCTCTAACATCTAGTTCCCCGCTCATTCGAATGCCATTAAGAACTAATAAGTGCTATTAAAACAAGTATATTTTATTAGAATTGCAAATAAAACTTTGATAAAAGATCTTTGTAGCATATCTACATCTTCTTCTAGCCAAGAGGGTTAAAATATTATTAGGGCTCCTTTCTATGACGGAAATTATTATTTTATTAGAAAGCTAGAATAAAATTCTTCTTGATGTTGACTTGTAAAAAAACATTCGAGTGGTTCATTCATTCCTATTAAATTTATAGATGAAAAAAATGTTCCTAAACTGAAATGAGAATAAGATCCTCAAGATAGGATACTGGTTTCTTTGAATAATAAAGCTATATATTTTATTTGTAATTTATTAAAAAATGAATTAAGTCAAGTCTATATGTGTGAAATGAGTTATAAAATTTTCATACTTCAAAAGTTACATGTGAGGGAACAAATTAAGTAAAGGAGAGCAAAGTGAGCATGCCAATATATCAATATGAATTGTTTCAAATAAAGCATGGCAAAAGTATATATAGCATGTAAACTAGATTTATTGATATTATCAATGCACTCAATGCTTAGGCAAGATATATATACTAATGTCAAAATGGTGAGAAAATTACTTTAGTCTCTTCTAAAGACTTGGGAAGCAAGGTGATGATAATACAAAAATTAAAGGATCTAAATATGCTACCTCTGGAGGAACTCATTCGATATTATTCACTTACAAAAGACGCTTAATAAGATTCAATAAGAAGAGACAATGGTTCTAAGAAGGGATAAGATTCAATACGAAGAGACAATGGTTCTAAGAAGGAATAGCTTTGCTTTTTAGGCCTCAAAGGAGGAATCAAGTGAAGAAGAAGAGACATTAACAAGTGAAAGCAATAAGGAAGACATTGCCTTTATCACTAAAAATTTCAAAGACATTTTTAAGAAGAAGGAACTTTTCCGAAGGAAAGGATTTCAAGGAAAGTAGGATATCTTCAAATTTTAAATTAAATAATATTATTCTTTTGAATTTAGGAAAGTCGGACATATGAAGTCTTAATGAAAAATATGAGTGAAATGATAAAAAAGAGAATTGCAACATAAGACGAAGTGCAACATAAGACGAAGTTACAACATAAGACGAAGTCGAAGCATAAGACAAAGCACGGCATCATAAGAAGAAAACGAAGCATAAGACGAAGCAGAATAACATACGAAATATAGTAACAGAAGAAAGATTATTCCAGACGATACAATAGGAAGATATGTTAGAACGTCAGTCAGTTAATTGGTTGGAGTTAGTTGCAGGACTCAACTAGTAACTGTTTCTAGAAGATTCAAGAAGGGGTTATTGAGAAGACGGTTGGAGACTTAGGTTATAAATATTAGTTCGAGTCAAAACTACATAGAGATATACATATATATAGATATGAATACTTACAGAGAAACAGATAAAGAATTTCTCGTGAACTTTTTTTATATTAGCAAAAATTATGTATCTAGAGTGCAAAAGAAGTAAGCAAACACATCCGTAATGTGAAAGCTCAAAAATTCTTTTCTTAGAGAGAGAAGGGAAGGCTAGAGCCTGGAAAGGCTAATACAACTTATAAAGAATACTTTGTGAAAGAGACCTTAAGAGGCTCTACGTGTGAAAGAATACTTTTAAAGTTGAAAGAGTATAGTGAAATCTTATAAATACTCTGGGGACTGGACGTAGCCCAAGGTTTAGGGTGAACCAGTTTAAAATCACAGCTTCTATTCTCTAACCCTTATCTTTAATTTTTTTTGTGTTAGACGAGTAGATAATATTACTTGTGATTACATTGCTTATCAACTTTAGCAAAGTATTTTAGTGATCATTTGAATTTTGTAAAAAAATTCAAGAAGTCTCAAAAGATTAATATTTTCGAAAAGATTACACAATTCAACCCCCCTTCTTGTGTAGTTTACATATTATCATATTTCTATATTAACAAGTGATTTATTTAAGGTATATTAGGTTGATTCCGTCTAGACTATGTTCAAGAAACATATCATCCAAATTCAAAGAGAAGATTGATCTTAAGGGTTTTGTATAGAAGAATATCTCCCAAGCGACAAAGGATTTTTATTATCAGGACTTTGAGGTACAAAAAGTATATTATATATATATTTAATTAATTTTTATACATTAATTAGAGAAATATTGTAGATTATAAGTACTTATCGTATGTTTTTTCTTTTTCATAATTTTTTTAGATTCTGAATTTGATGCACTCATTTATAAAATATAAGAGAGACGAGCACGTACATGTTATCGAGACTTTGTTGGTGCGATACACAAGATTGGTATATGACCGCCTTATATTTCTAAACAATTATGGAGTCGTTGACAGTAGTATTGGACATCACCTCAGGCAATGACCATTTCAGAGTGTAATTACACTAATAGACGTGGAGGACCGACGGGAGAGAGTCTTCCCGTACACACTGAAGGATCTATTACCCACCATGAGCATGCAGAGAGACTTGTAAGTATCTACACTTTACACTTATATTCTAATATTTTTTACTTCGATGTATTTCAATTTAATTTGATATGTGAATTTTAGAATGAAAATATGTGTATTATAGAGAATGATAATGTTATAAATGTCTAGTGTCATATATGGTTGTGTTGTTGAGTTACTTTCTTTGTTCAGCAAAGGGTAACTATCATATAAATAGAGGAAATTGTGCCAAATTTTTTATAAATTGTAGTTCACTTATAACATTTTATTTTGATGCAGGAAAAGTCTATAGGCACGAAGCCTACACCCGTCAGCTCTTTTTGCACACTCACACTAAGAAGTATGACATTGTGACCTTCGTCAACACCTAATATAGAGAACTAAATATATGTGAAATTTATGCTTTGATATTAATGCTTAATAATTATCACTTATTAACATAAATAATTTTTTTTGATAGTACAAAATACAAAAAAGCATTCAACGATAATCTTAGGAGTCTAAAAATATTGATGAGAGTCAAACCTATCTTCATACAGTGAATGGTAGGGATCATCGTGGAAGAATATTCGGCTTAGATTCATTTGCAAACACATGTTATTCGCAATCATCCACGTATAGTACAATAGCATCTGGTAGGCGGTCCGTACCCAATCAAGTCTATGAGCATTGGAGCATAATACAGGTACTAGCAACTCAATTATAACAGTCGATAGAGTACATAGCCTAGCTCTGTAATGAGGTAGATGAGCTAAACGGGAAGGGCAACACCTTATCGATAATTCAAAGCATCCGCATTCACCAAATGAATAATATAGTTGTAGTCACCAAATGAATAGTTGTTAAATACTTATTGTTGTATAAAATAATGTTTTTATTATCAATTAAGATAATTTTTACTTTATATCATCAATCAACTTTCTGTTTTAACAAATTAAATGTAGAAACAAATCAAAATATTATTAATAGATAACAAATAATTGATAAATATATAAATTATGCATCAATCATAAGATTATCAAATAAAATTAAATGCAGAGAAAAATTTAAAAAATAGTCTCAGTATATTTATCGACAGATAACCAAAATTTGTCGATAAATTACTAATAGACAACTAAGTTCCATTGGTATAGTTAGATGTTAATTTATCGATGGAATAACCAAATCTGTTGGCAAATTTACTGATGGATAGGCCTTATCCTTCCACTGCTAAATTTACCCACCGAAACAAATATATTGTCGAAAAATTTATCAACAACACAAAATTATTGTTGCTAAATATAGCGACGGAACATTAAATTTCTGTCTATAAATTAGAGACGAAAAATTTGTACTTCGTCGGTAATTATTACCTACATCCAACCCCAAGGAACATGTGAATTGGTAAGGGACTCTCCTGACTTAAGTGAGGTTGTGAGTTTGAACCGCCCTCATGTATACAGTCGATTAAAACTTGGGGCCAGAACTTTGCCTCCCGTAAGGGACTTACCCAGCTCGGGCGAGGATTAGTCTGGGAGTGGATAGCTTAAAGGTGCCTTCCTATAGTTGAGACCCTCCTAAGACACCTCGTGGGTAACAAAAAAAATACCTACATCCATTTCTCCGACGTCTTGTGCCGTCGTTAAATTCCATCAATATTAGAGACAAAAAATCTACACATTCTATCGATAATATCTATCACTAAACCCCATTTTTCTTGTAGTGTTTGATTGATACAATTATAATATACTGTAATATATAGAAAATGATATCAACTATTAGAGGACCTATCGCCATGATCGTATATTGTACTCAGATCAAATTAGGATTTGATACCAAGTATGAACTAAATGAGAGAATGTGCGCACTTTTCATATTTTAGGTGTCATAAATGGTCAAATGTTATGTCATTAGTAGGTATGAATTCCTCGTTTTATGGTAACTCATGGTGTGCTTGACGAAGCACATTCATATAGGCTTTATTGCAAATTTTGGGTTCCTAAATTTTTTTTTTAAAAACATACACTATCAAATTAGAAATTAAGGAATTATGCAGACTCTTCAAGCAAAAATAACAATGGCTAAAGGTATTTCATTGTTATTCCACATTCAATTTATATGTTGTTAGAATTGGCTTACAGAGGAATGATGAGTTTGTGTAAGGGATAAAGTTTGGGTTAATGCGAAACAATACATTTCCGATAGGTGATTGATTTTAGTTGCTTCTTTTAATTTAGTAATATTGCATATTGCTTCTTTGTAATTTTGTAATATCGCCTATATATATATGTGTGTGTTACAAAATTATAAAGAAGCAGCTATAGCTATGTCGTACATCTACCGTTTCTTTGTACATACTGCAATCAAGTTCATTCTTTCTAAGTCTGGGACAAAGCAATAATTGTTGACGTACCCGAGCAAAAACATGAATCAAATGGAAAGGAGTGTCAAACAATATCCCCACTGGATGACTATTTTCCTTTATTTTGTTTTCATTTATACTAAAAAGGTTTTACTGCTTTTTCTAATAAAACATTCCCATTCTTCATGTCTAATAAATGCTTTATTGGTAAAGACCCAAAATAAGACTTTGTTTCCTGCAGCTGAGGCGTGATGGGTTGAAATGTGTTAGGGGATAAAGTTTGGGTTAAAGAGAAATAGTACATTTCCCATGCATAGCTGAATCCTGAATGCTTCTAGTTGCTTTTTTGTAATTTTGTAATATTGCATGTACATGTGTCACTTGGAGTTGTTTTCATGATAAAGAATTAATTTTTCAAAAAAAGCTGGAAAAAATGCTTATATTAATTTCTGGACTTTATTTTTTAATTAGATTACTTAATTTTTATTAATTAAATATTTTTAGTATTATATTAATTCTAATTAATTAATTATACCTTTGGTTCAATAGTATCGGTTTCCATCAAGGTTCTATTCTTTATGTCTAGGCAACATTTATAACTACCTCTATGTTGTGTCTCGCTTCAATTTGTTTAATTTGACTTTTACATTTGTATTTTATGAGAATTAAAATTTAAATTGTGAGAATATTCGGTTGGGTAACTCATGATGAAGTCAACATTAAATAATTTTGTTGACTTTCATGTATGATTTGAGTACATATATTTCTTGTAATTGGATTCTCTAAATAATGCATTTTAAAAATCTTTTAATATAATGCTCAATTATATAATGTAACGTTCAATTAATTATTTTTTTCCTATGTATTATGTGAATTGTTGAACTTCTCTTTCAATATATTGCTAACTTTTAAATTTTAATCGTTCACACTCTTAGTTTCGTGATAGCAATAACATATAAGTTCATCGCTTTTTTTTGTGTGGCATATTGTAGAATTACTAGTAAAGCATTTGGATTTACATCTAATTGAAACAAAAATCAAAATTGACAAGCTTACTACTCTAGATATATTTAAGGTATATTACCCCTAGATAATCTACTAACAATTCAAAATAGTTTATTATGTCACAATGAAACTTTCTCAACTTTGTATTAGGTATCATAAAGTATCATGAGATTATCAAATTTTACTTATACATTATTTAACATATTATCTATGTAATGTTTCTTGGTTGTTAACATATTCTATATTGTATATATTCCTTTGATGAATAGTGAGCCATCTATATAAAAGGGAGATAGGCATTGGATGACTTTGCCTAACTATAGTGATAAATTTATTAATGTAATTGATCATTTTCTTGAAAAAGGCTATTTCTAAGGTGGCTAATCGAAATATAATTTCTTGTCCATATAAGAAATGTTGCAATTAATATCGGTATACAAGAAATACTGTATGTGATCATCTAATTATTGAAGGATTTGCTACAGGATATAATAGTTGGGAATTTAGTAAGGATAGGTCAATTAATACAGGTATAGATATGGATGGTAATAAAGAATTTGATAGAAGGTCTACGCATAATAATATAGATGGATTGCCACTGACACCTTTAGAGATATAACGGAAGATACCAATAGTTGTATAGGAGCTACTAATGGTTTAAATGTTGATCTTAAGTTGGTAGAGGAAGGAAAATAAGAGTTGTATCTTATTTGTCAAAGCTTTTCTAAACTCTTTCACCATTCAACTATATCTTTTTAAATGTCCCCAAGGAATTATTAATTCAGCGTATATTGATCTCATAAGGATACTTAAAGAGGCCTTTAAGAGATTCTTGAATCTTTAAATGCAATAAAGAAACTTATGAAGGATGTAGGACTTCACTGTGAAAAGATGCATACATATTCTAATGATTGCATTATGTATTGAGGAAATGGTAAGAAGGCAACCAGCTATAGAGTGTGCAATATATCAAAGTGGAAACAAAGTTGTAATAATGAAGATGGCAAAGAACATTAGACAACCTCAAATGTGAGATAAATTCCAGCCAAGGTGTTTTAATAGGTTGCAATGTCTTTACATATACCAAGATTTAGCTAAATTCTTGAAATGGTATAATAAGAAAGGTATTAAATATAGCAATTTAAGGTATCATATCGATGATCAATATGGAAAAAAAAACTTTGACTCATTGTATCCAGATTTTGCATGAGACCCTTGTTATGTCATATTAGCTCTTACTACTAATGGATTTAACCAATTTTACACAATGAGTGTTTCAAATAGTACATGGCCTATAATCTTCGTAAAGTATAATTTAGTACCATAGAGATGTTTGAAATCAGAAATTTTTGATATCTTTTTCAGTTATACCTAGCCTAACTTCTCTTAGAAAGGATGTTGATGTTTTTTATAGCCATTGATTAAGCAGCTAACAGAATTGTGGGAATTTAGGGTAGAGAAATATGATTCTTTAACTAATCATTCATTTAAGAAGTCTATAAAGCCTTATTATGTGCAATTAGTTACTTTTTAGGAAAGGCAATGTTGTATAGATGGAGTATAAAGGTAAAGTTAGAATATCCTAATTGTCATTATAAAACTTGCCCCTAATATTTAAAGTATAGAAGAAAGACCTATTATCTTAATCATCAAAGATTTTTAGATGAAAATCATCCTTAAAGGCATTATAAGAGATCATTCAATGATAATATAGAGTTAAGAGAATCACCAATTCCTTTGTCAGGAATTGAAGTGTTAGAGCTTAATATAATAATGTGTTTTGGAAGGCAAATAAGCACAAAAAGCAAAACAAAACAAAACGAAGTGATAATATTTAGAGGAAGAGGTATAGATTCTTCGAATTATCTTACTAGAAGCATAATATGGGCTAACAAAATCTTGATATGAATCACATAAAGAAAAATATAAGTGACAATGTTTGTAAAACTTCATTAGATATTCTGGACAAGTCAAAAGATCATCTTAATACACTGTTTGATTTAAAAGAAATGGAGACTAGAAGCTAAAGAGTGTAAGAATTTTTATTGTATCTATATGTGTTATAAGGTATATGTATATACATATATATAATAGGCACATGGAAGACCATGATAATACAAATCTTATTGAAGTATCATCTTCTTCTTTTTTTCCAAAAGTGAGGCATCCTATTGGAAGGAAAAAGAAGAGGAAAAGCAAAGCAGTTAATTTAGACTTAAGTATGCTACATCAAGCTCATTGCCATATTTTATTTAATTTAGATGACAAAGGAGAAGTACATTAGGTAAGGTATAAATACATTGTTTAGCTATCTCAAGATCAGTTTTTTATTCCTATAGTAACAATTAATATATATCATTCTTTTTAGGGAGCATAATAATTTGAAAGAGACAATCGATAAAAGAAGTCAATGGGTAAGGACAAAAGATCATTGCAATGAGTTTCCCAACTAGTTTCAAGATAAGATGATATCTTATAATGACTTCCTAAGTAATGTTCATTGGTTGTAAGGCCCTAATAATGTGGCAAAGAAACATTTAGGTTGCATCATTAATGGATACAAGTTTATGACTAAAATATGGGATACAAGGTGTAAGAGTCAAAATAGTGGAGTTTATTTGACAATGTTAACTCTAAATTTTGCATATTCTAGAGACTAAAATCTAACACTTGTATATGTGAATTACTATAATACAATAGAGAAATTATTGAAATGGATTACTAGGGACAGTTCAGTGTAATTAAATGTTGTTGGCATCTAGAGGAAAAAATGATTATAGGCTTACTCAATAAAACTTCAAAAAGCTATATTATATAAAGGATCCTTTTGTACTATATAACCAAGTTCATCAAACGTTTTAGATAGCTAATTTTTGTAGGGAAGCTTGTCATTATATGGAGAAGAAGATACCTAGGTATTCATTTGATGTATCTTTGGATGACAATGAATACATTGAAGGAACATATTGGGGAGAATCAAATGTCTATATTAATGATTTCTTTAGAAATGATGGTGATACATATCCTAATTGGTCTAGAGAAGGGTTATTTGTAGCACGGTTGACATAACTATAAAAAATGATGATGATGAAGATGATTTAGACTTTAATGACAATGACTAGGATTGGATGGATATTTATCAATAATATGTTATAGAAGGTCTTTAGTTATTTTACTTTTTTCTATTCATATGTGAGAGCATGATGAAGAAAACATAGCATTTGTCATACATAATGAAAAGATGATGTCACTTGAATTGGAGAATGCAGAAGGGACCTATCAAAGATTGGTCAACTGTATGATTCATAAGTTGATTAGCAAGAATCTACTTCCAAGCTCAGAATGACATTATGGTAATAGATTTACCATTACAATAAATTTTGGACAAATTAGAAATGTCTAATCAGTTGGTGAAGTGGATAGTGAACACTAAGCAAATTTGACATTAGATTCATTCCACGGACATGAGCAAAATCTCAATTTTTAGTTAATTTCATGGTTGAATTCACTACTCCTACTTAGGATTCAGACTTGAGCGAACTTGTTAGGGACCTTCACCTACTTGAAATATGCTTGTTGGTGGAGCATTTGGTGAAGATTTGACAGGGCTGACAACTTTCTGACCGTATGGGTTCCGAATAAATCATTATCAAACATGAATTTCAAGTCTCTAACAATAAAGATGAATATGAGACTCTAATTTATCCATTAGGATTGAAAAAATACCTGTAAATCTCGACTATAAGTTGAATGGATTTTATACAGTCAAGGAAGAAATAATGCAAAAATACTTGACTTTATATCAAAATTTAACGAAAGAAATTCACATTCAAATTTAACATATCCTTGATAGCAAAACGACCTTGCTGACCATTGATCTAAGGTATTGGGTCAGAAGATGCATTCTAAAATGTAACGTCCAATTCCGCTAATGCTTGAAGTGACAGACTTGCAAACTGATCAACTCACAGGTTAATAAATAAAGAAGGCCAATCATATATAACAAATTATTTTTTTATAAGCCAAAACGTTAGTTATGAAATAGTAGTGATTAACTTCTTTATTCAATTGAGCGCCAAAATTAGTGTTTAATATATGATACCTCAGCTGAGTGTTATAAACTAAATAAATGTTTGTACTGATGCCTCTTAAATAACTTCCTAGTTCCTCAACTCTTGCAGAAACTTCCAGTTTTACTGTAGAAGGAACTGATTTGGAAAGCAATACATAACAAATCTCTGCAACACCATCTAGTTGTTCAGATTTATGATGTAATGCTTTCCAAATTAGTTTCTTCTAGTCAATAAAGTACTACAACCCAAATTTTCAACCATTTAAGTTAATCAAGTCCCTGTTTTTGAACTTTCCTTGATCCAATATATTCTGACACATTCAATCCATCACGCAAGCATCACTAAGAAGTAAGACCTCGAAACGTATCTCCCAAAGAAGCATGCTCATTATTAAAGTCCATCCCATCGTATTTCCCTTCAAATCCTTTAACGTTTATATTAGTGGCTTGAGTTGCCTTTTTTAGAGATTGCTGCTAACGTTTTTAATGCGGTTGGGACGCTAAACCATGTTGGTATTACAAGTCTCATTTTTTTACTTTTTTATCGCAGTGCTCATGATAACGTCATTTTAGTTATTAAACATGAGTTTAGAAATTGTCAAACCTTACCTAATAATCAAAATAACGTTGTTTTGGACAATGACAAATTTGAACACCATAAAATTAGATATCGGATCTCATCCATCTATCAATAGTACCCAATCAAAGAGTCAATGTTTAGGATTTGATTGTTGGCTCTTTGTAGTATCATTGTACACAATATTGTACAACTAATATTTCTATCAATCCTTGAACCCAAGTCAACTTTATTAGGCACGTAATGTACTGCTAGCTAATGGTAAGGTGTCAAAATACACAAGCTTTACCGACTAGACAAGGCTAAACTAACCTTTATAAATTTAAAATAATTAAGTATACTTAAAAATAATTGAAGAGAATCTCTTCAATGAATGAAATATTAAGGCTTAAATACATTGAGATTCCATATGATTTAACCTTTATTTTAATTCTCATATTTTAAAAATATTATTTATGTAATAATTCGTTTTCTATACTAACGATTAGAACCCTAGAATATCGCACATGACCATATCATTGAGAATTCATAAATTGCATTTCATTCACCTGCATATCATTAGCATAAACACATGAATTATGAATTAGTACTCGTTGCAAAGATAATATATACACTCAATTGACATACTCTCGGGTATGAAAGGTTTAAAATGATCATGATCATAATGTGAATTGTGTATTGTTTATTGTTTGTCTTAAATTTTGGTTTGGTGGAATATAATTAGTAAACTTAGAATTTATTATTACAATTGAAAAATTGATGAATTAAAATGTACATTTATATTAGGAAAAATGACAAGTGACAAGACAAGTTGACACATAAAAAACTAGGATGACTAAGCCTATAAATTGAGTGACATTTGGTGTAGATAAATGAATGACAATTGGCATAGGTAATTAATTGACAAATAACAGCAACAAATGAGTGACAAATGAACGAGTAACTAGATGACATTTGGCAGCTTATGGAGGGGATAAGTGGCTTACATGCTTAGTAACACATGCCATTGTAATAAGGAGACACCTAGCACTTGATGAGTCAAGCTATTGCAGGATTAGTTTTTGTTTTGTTCATTCTCCTTCTTTCCATTAGTCCTACCGCCAAAACCCTCACAGCTCCTAATCTTGCTGAAATTCCAGATTTAAAGTAACAATTGTGTGTGGATTATGAGAGGCTTTTTTATTATGAAAATGTTAAAGGATAAGCATAAAGCATGGTTGATGAATTGGGAATAATCAAGCTAACTTAAAGGTACAAACTTGGTTGCAAAATGGTAGTATACAAAATATGGTGTTTGAATGGTCTTAAGGTGTATAAGCACAAATTAAACAGTTAAGATCTATGTATAACAACACATACCTGGGAAAGTCAAGTGAGCATGCATTGAACATAACACACACACACACACATATATATATGATTGAATACTTATTTGATTAAACAAGTTATTAATGTGTGCATGTGTGCATATTGCATGATTTAGAAGCACAAATTGACTGATAGTTTCCAAACATTGCCAGCTCGTCAAGGTAATAGCTATATGGAGCATTCTGTGAGTTAACATAGATATTTAATCACTATATTTGAATTGTTCTTTATTAACTGTTAGATATTGAACTGTTACTGATATGATTGTATTAATTCCAAACATTGATAGTCTGAGGAGTTTGATATTCGAGACTATATTGGAAGTGTTTGCAAATTGAATGTGAATATGGAAATTATGTTCTCAACAATATTTTGAATGTCGAGACTTAGATCTGATAAATGTGTTATATGATTGTGCACACTGAATGAGAGTTATTGATAACATAATATGTGATTGATGCATTTTCATTACATTGATATACATGATTAGATAAAGGAGTTGTGATCGGAGTGACTAATGTGAAAAAGGACTTAAAGCTCAATATGCACACAATGCTACAAGCTCAACGATTAATGAGCTCGGTATTCACAATAAGCACGGGTTAGTATCTAAAATAAACCCAGTATCTACAATAGATACGGGACAGTTAAATAGGCACTCAGTCACAACAAAATAAAAATGAAAGTAGAGCCTCGTGTGCATTGCAAATATATCTTTACATGTATCATGTGAATCATTGTAAAGAATTACCAAGTTGAGTTGATATAACGTTATGCTATGTTTGTGTACTTGTGAATGATTGTAAAAAGAGTATTGAATTTTGTTGATATAGTGATCTACAATACTTGTACACATGTTGATGATATGAATGACTGAGGTAAAAGATTGAATTGTTCTGAAAAGATTATATGACATGTTTAAATTATAATATAATGTGATTTGGTATATAAAACTGTGTGGGAATTGATTTAAGCTAATGTGATATAGTTGTGAATTTGGTTGTATTCTTGTGATTTTGTGTTTTGAATTAAGTGAGCACATCGATGATGGTTCACTCATTGAGTTCGCAAAACTTATTAAAATTGCAACGTTATTTTTCGGGTACTGAAGAGACCTAGCTTCTAAGACAATCTAGTAGTAGCCTAATATTGTCAATTTTGAAATCAGGAATGGATCAAAAGTCTAGTCAGCTGATGTCTGAGGAGTTTAGATAGATTATTTCTATTAACATCTCATTTCATGTTAGATATTTTGTAAAGAACAGTAAACTCTTAGATGTTTTTGTAATGTACATATATGGATTATGAGATGTAATGACAATATAAATGATGTTTGTGAAATGAAATGAGAAATGTTAAACTTATGATCACTTATATTCTGTATGATGCCATAATAGTAAATTTGATTACTCCAACATGTCATTCTTATAGGGTATGTTCTTGAATATCCTCTAGATATTCGGCTATATGCTTTATGATAGTGGTGTGTTACAATTTATCATTTATGGTATTATTTTTAACTACCACAAATTCTCCTTCATCATATTTTGTTAACTTGTTTCTATTTTTAAACCTAAAATGACATAGTATTGAAATTTTTAAGTTTTAATATAACATTATTTGAAGCAATGAATGGACAAAAAATTAACTAAATCTGACATATGAATTTATGTAATAACAAACAATACCACAAGGAGATAAGTCATAATTTTCAAAATATGATAATTAAAATAAAAAACAAATCACAAGGGGTTCAATATAATTAACCCAAGTATTAATTATATAGTCTTGTAAATAAACTTAATTCTTATGAAATAATTAAAACAACTTTAATTCATAACTTAAGTAATATGTCTCAATTTAAGACTTCTTTTATTCAAATCTATGTGTTTCACGCTCAAAACCCTTTTAAGTCCTCATGGTCTTTTATATCTATACACACAGAAATGTAACACTTATCAAGAGAATAACATGATATACAATATTCCATAATGTATTGCAAATAAACAGGTCAAATATCACAAACAATACCTTATACATGCTTTGGGTAGGAGAGGTGATTAATGAAACTTGTACATGCTTTAATCTGACTCCAGATAGTGCACTCAAGCAACAAATTGGTGCACACTTTAGCTCTGGCTCATTCACCTTAACAACAAATTTATACATACCCTAGTTTGCCACTAACTAATAGGCTACAATTAATCATCTTTCATTGCCATCATTTAGCATAATTAATGTCCTTATAAGGCCTCAATGTATGTTAAATAACATCAATAAGTCAGCTTAATATACCAATTGCACATACAAGGCACTAATTTTATGAAATATAATCACAAGTCTACCTTTAAATACATATCACTGTTAATAATAAAATTATAGATCATATAACTTACAATTCACATATATTTATTATGACAAAACCTAATCTAACAAAATTGGTCAAAAGTATTAGTTCATCATAACTCTAGTTTAAAGTGCTTGCAATTCTTCCCAAAGTTGAGATTTCAAAATGCAAATGATTAATTAATCCATAAATTAAAAATTAATACTGTAACTAATCATAATAATCAACCTAAGAAGGGTAATTGGCATATTCATTAGTAATCATACTAAAAGTATCATATATTTATTTTTCTGTACTTGAAATGCCAATAACAAAATCTTATGAATGCTAATGAAATCTTCTAGAATTCCCTTCCTTGCTCCTTCAAAGTTGCTTATCACACATTCCTTGTATTGCTACATCACTTCCTAAGTTTTACTTTACATAAAAATAACAACTATCTTCATTAAAAAATTTCAAAAATATCAAATATATTGATTGACTAATATGAGATACTAATTTACCAATGACCTAAATTTTCCTAATACTAATTGATTATTAAAGCATATTAGTTGACTGATAAGGTCAAATCAAACTTAAGTGTATCTTAGTAATTGTATAAAAATTTAATTTCTATAATATCTAAAATACCTAAATTTGATATTCGTATAAAAAATTATGCCCAAAGGCATAATAATGTTCAATAGTAGTAGTAAAATAAACCAATATGCTTATTCAACAAATTTTCCTCCTTCCTTAAATATTATCATCACAAGTAGTCAAGCCTACACCTTATATATCCAATAAAAATCTCCAATTAAATTAACTAGTATTAACAATCTCCCTAAGTTTTTAAATTTCATCAAAAATTTAAAAATCACAAGCTCAAAATTGTGAAATATCAAATCCTTCCTCCTTAAAAATAATTTTTGTCCTTAAAACTTTAATTAATTGAAAAAGTAAAGGTTTTAGCTTGAAACTCTAAGCATAAGTCACTTGTCAAACCCTCTTCGGCATCTATAAGACGAAAATATGAGTATAAAATCAAATCTTATAAACTAACCAAAACTACCTTAATGAACTACTCATTCTACCTAAAATTATCCAACTATACCCTAGGATCATGTCCTACCTTAAACCTAAAGCTCTAATACTACTTTGTCATACCTGAAGCATAATCTAACCTTACTAGGCTCGCGATAGACCCCCATCTAATAGTAAGGTTCATCCACTCAAGCCTTTTTATTAGGTTAAATCTAATCAACCAATACAAACTCACAACGAAAAATGATACTAAAAAATAACTATAACAATCTCTTTAATAATTAAAAAATTATCACCCATAAATCACCTCGATCTCTGTGAAATAATTAAACAACCTTAATTCACCACTACAATAATGTCTCTCAATATAAGACTCTTTGTATCTTACTTTAAATGTTTCACTCTCAAAACTTGCCTAAGCATCCCCTAAAATAGCTTGTAACAAGGTAGTATATCAAATAAAAAAGAATAAATAAATAAAATATTATCTTACAATCTCTATACAAATTTTTACAAACTATGCATATTTGACGTTATCACGTATCTATGTAACACTTATTAAGGAAATAACATGGAATTAAAATATTTCATAAGGCATCATAAAATTAAATGCAACAAAAAATGTATTAATTACCACACATATTGCAATATACACACCCATGATAGTTGCTAGATAATTCATATGGTCAATGGACTCCTACATGCATGAATTTAACCTTAGATAATTAGTCCTAGACAATACGAATAAGTCACAATAACACACTATTTGTATATACAAGGCATTAACTCCATAAAATTCAGTCCCAACAATACTTAAAACCATAATGTTGTTTCCATGACACCTAAACACATACATCACACATACTTGTATAACTATATCATATAATATGTAATTCATGCACATTTATTTTGAAGAAAATGTCCAATTTAGTCACAAGTTCCAACTTACCATAATCCTGATTTGGGTTTTATACAATTATTTTTAAAATTAAGATACTAAGATATGCAACAATTAAACAAGACAGAAATAGACAATAAATAGCATAAATAATCATAATTATCAACCTCAAAAACATCATTACCTACTTAAAAAATCATAATTGTCATATACCACATGTTAATCATGCATAGAAAAATAAACCTTATATCCCTTTCTCTATACTTGACATTTATTTAAAACCTACCCATATTTTGTGAATATAAATGAAATCCACTAGAATAGCCTCCATTTCTCTTCCAATTTGCCTTTAACACCTTTCTATAGTTGTTGTTCTGTCACTTGCTAAGTTTTATTTCAAATAACATACTGAATGTCTCAAATTTTCATAAAATTTTGAATCATTTCAGTTCCATTCTTATAAAAAAATTATGTTTATATATTGAATAATATTTAATAGTAACAAAAAAACTGAACTAACATTATTAATAGGATAGTAAGCAAGGAATGAATTCATTGATCTCTTTGTTCCATTTTGAAATGATACTTGTTTAGTAAGGAATGGATAAAAGAAGATGATTCCTTAGAGTTGTTAGTTTGCTCACCAAAAACCAATTATTATGTAGTTTTTCCTTATATTTTACTTTATTGCTAGTTGTAACTCCTTTAGGAGTGTCCCCTTTGTAATTTTTTTAAATTTTTCAAAAAATAAATCAACACATTTCTTCATAAAATTTTATTTTTATTTAAGTAATTTTAACATGATTAACTAATGTTATACTTTTAAAACATGTTATAACAATCTCTAATTTGATTAACAAGCATTATCAATCTTTCTAAATTGTTAAAGTTTATTTAAGCTATCAAAATTACAAAGTTCAATCCTCCAGGATCATTTGAAGAGGTTGCTCGGTAGGAGCTATCTAGAAGATTTCCAACTCTACTTTTAATTTTTGTAGACATTCAGATCTCTTTCTGTGCTGAACCATGGCGCTCATCAAGATCCACCCCATAATTAGGCAGCGAAACTTTGGTGACCACAAGTGTCTTGCCTTTATTATATGCCTGGAAGTAGAGATCCAATTGATAAGTCATATCAGAGAGTGTGTCTTGGTCATCATGACTGTAGTTAGATTTTACTATCATCTCCTGCTCCCCTCCAATTATCATTCCACCATTCATCCTCATCAAGGACATCCATCTCAACTTATTCATGTCCTAAGCACTTAGCTCGTAACACTGG
>JANIPM010000003.1:44917198-44933458 GCA_027478405.1 Erythroxylum cassinoides
ACAATCTCTAATTTGATTAACAAGCATTATCAATCTCTCTAAATTGTTAAATTTTATTTAAGCTATCAAAATTACAAAGTTCAAAATTTTAGGATCTCCCTACTTCGACTACAAAATATGGAATTATGAATCTATAGTTTGTTTGTGCTTTCTTATTCTTATTCTAGTTTTAAAGTTTCAAATTGAGTTCCCAATATAGCATATACAAAGAAGAGAAATAGCATAGAAGAAGAGTAGTTTGGTAGAGATTAGATTAGAGTATGAAGCACAACTACAAATTTGATGTTGAATTTTAAGTTAGAAAAAGAAACAAACAGAGAATTCTAAGAGAAGAGGAGACTAGAGAGGAGATGGAAACACATAGTTGAAAACATTCACAATCTAAACATGTACATCAAAACATTTATTTTTGCTCCTAACGGTGTTCTGCATCAATAGAAGCATAATAGGTCTGATAGAAGGCAAATATAGTAATAAAAGTATCGATGAATAAGAGCATAAAAATTTTGGTGTATTTTTTAGGATTAATTACTAAAAAAATTCTCAAACTTTATTGAATTTTATAATTATAACTCAAGTTTTAAAAAGTGACAATAAAATGTTCGAATTTTTAATTTTTTGTAAAAATATCCCAACATTAGAGTCTTTGTTAATAGGGCTAATACAACAAGTCACATCAGTATTATAAATTTCCTTAATGCTAAGTGTACATAGTTTTCATGTCAAATATTAATTTAATTAATATTAAAAATAAAAACTTAACCTATCTTAATTTTCTTTCTTCCTCAATTTTCTCTTGTTTGGTGGTCCTCTATTTCTCTCACATGTATTTTCTTTATTACTCCATGTTTCCTCTAATCCATGAAAGGGAAGGATTAGAAACTTGCTTTGGTCTCCTAGAAGTTTGTTTGACGTAATCTTGTTAACCATCTTCGAAATATCATCCTAACTTGTAAGAAACACAAGAATTGCTCCAGCAGCTTCATATAGGCATATGTATTCAATTATTGCCTTCACCAATCCCAAGTCAAGCTGTGACCCTAACCAAGCTTCAGTAGAAAGTCGTGTAGAAGCACAATAGTTCTTATACTCAGAATCAATGCCATTGTCCTTAAATAATTAATTCAGTTATAGGATCTTTCTTCAAATCTTGCCTTCTTCTTCTTCTTCTTCTTGAATTCCCATGAATGTTTTAGGACTCTGATTGTATACTATAACGGGTTCCTCCAGGATCATTTGAAGAGGTTGCTCGGTAGGAGCTATCTGGAAGATTTTCAACTCTTCTTTTAATTTTTGTAGACATTCAGATCTCTTTCTGTGATGAACCACGACGCTCATCAAGATCCACCCCATAATAAGGCAGCGAAACTTTGGTGACCACAAGACCCTTGCCTTTATTATATGCCCGGAAGTAGGGGTCCAATTGATAAGTCATATCAGAGAGTGTGTCTTGGTCAACATGACTGTAGTTACATTTTACAATCATCTCCTGCTCCCCTCCAATTTTCATTCCACCATTCATCCTCATCAAGGACATCCATCTCAACTTATTCATGTCCTAAGCACTTAGCTCGTAACACTGGGTCCCACCAGTGCTAGTCACCATTGCCTCCTCTTCCAGCACCTCAGATGCCTCCACCAGTATGTTCGTGGGAGCTGTCTCTCCGACCACCACTAAGGTGACTGCCTTGGAATTTTTTAGGGAAAAGGCATATTAGTTTAGGTTTTGTTTTTGTTTTCCTTTAATATTAATTAAATTAATATCTATCCATGTGATCTTAAAGATAACACTCTCACATACCTCGTCACAACTCAAAACATTTTTGCATTTCTTTTTGTCAATCAAATTAACCCCATGAACATTCCTTTTTCTCCCCCTTATGTGTCAATTGCATTTAATGATTTTAAATGAGCTCATTAGATTATAAAATTAAAAAAACAATTTATATAAATTTGGATTTCAATTTTTATATAATTTAATTTTGTAAAATAAATCAGTCCAAATAACCTTTTGTTTGAGACCTAACAACCATAACAGAGCTTCACTCCTATCCTTTTCTCAAAACTGCCGGGCTGCAATTTCATCGTTAGAAGTGGCTCCAGATATGATTAAAATCAAGTCAGCATTTCACTACCGTATTTCTTCATTATCCGAGCTGAATCATTCCTTTTCTTAAGTCCTAATGTTATCCTAAAACAATAAATAATCAAGGATACTTGAAATAGCGAAATTAAGACATTTCAAGATCATGGCCAACCAGTAAAGCAAGAAAATCATATCAAAAAAGTCTTACGTGCAACGGGAAAGGTGATGCTAATTTGTTCCCAACGGTAAGATGCATATTTACATCCAAATCTCCATGGACAAGGTGGATTCATTGGCTTTCTTCAAAAAAAAAAAAGGTGCATTCATTGGCGCTCAGCAAATACATTAGGTATCCATTATCAATCTAACCACTAGATGCTGCACATAGCTATCCTATAAATATTTTTACCAAATGAATCCCTTATTTCTCCCCAACACCCTCAGGGTTCCTACCATAACCCATAAGACCGCACATATTGCTCCAAACATTGATAAGAAAATAAATCCCTTGTTTCTACTGGTGCTCCTTACGGCCACAGGAACATTACAAGCATCAGGATTAACATTCTTCACATTCATTCTGACTCTCAAACTAGACATTCGCTCGAAAGCCTTATTTACCAAAGGACTCTCTGCAGCAGAAGCAGGAGTGGTAGGTACAGACTCCACCACGGACCACAATGTTGAACGTAACCAGCCAGTGGCACCATCGTCTTCTTTTCCACTATCTTTTATATTAGCTCCAGGACGATTATTGGAAGGTTCAGGTGAAACACCTGAGCATGACCAAGATGGCCAAATATTAGACTACAACATCCCGATAATTAATTTCAGGAATGTACGAAAAGGAAATACTTGTACTAAAGAGCTCTTGAATCTGGTTCAAGGTCCCAGTTTTAAGGCTTTTTGTCTTGCAGACCATCCATCTGATCAGGAGCTACGCATGGATGGACTCCAATGACAGCAACTTTGTCCCAAATAAAAATGTTCTCAGTGAAAAACACCAAGAAGACAATTGAAACAATTATTGTTTTATCAAAGTTGGACATAATATGTACCTGGAGTCTTTTGAGATGGAGGCCCTTGAATTGGTCCTGAAGACATAAAGGCATCACTCCTTTGTTCAGGAAGCCATTGATTGGTCACAAAGTTCGCATCACACGACTCTGTCTGCAAATTATCAGCCACATTTACCCCTGAGAGAGATTGCAACGGCAATTCATAGTCAGCCACACTTAGCTCTGGAAGTGGCAGCAAAGGGAAATCCACCTGATCTGCCAGCCTATTTGGTAGCAATTGGCAACCAACTTGGTTTGGAAATGAATGTTGCTGCTCTTGGTAAGCAATTTGGTTTACTGGATTATTCCCAGGGTGATTTATGTGTTGATGTAAAACAGTTTCCTGATCAACAACTCCCAAGTTATGCAAAAGCAAGGCTGCATCATCATCAAGCACAAGGTCACTCAATCCATCAAATTCCGTAAATGGAGAGCTCTCCACAGTTTTCTCAGTAGAGGGAACAGGTTCTGGACCAAGGAGAACAGGTTCTGGACCAAGGAGATCATCAATTTCTAGGAAATCCTCACGGAGATGGGGTGACCATGGAGAAATGTTTGCACAAGAGCTGATCTCAGCTGCATCAAGCAACTGCAATTTAGAGGTAGCTGACTGTTGACAGTCAAAGTGGGCCTGCTTTCCATCCCGCTGCTGACAACCTTCAGATGACATCCTGAATGACTCATGAAAGATAACTTCTCTTAAAGATGGATCTACTAATGTACTTTTTGCCTCTTCTTCACCAGCAACCTGTAAGAATTTAGACACATTACAGAACTGAACTCCACCCAAGAAAACAAAAACAGTGAAAAAATAAGGACGAGAAAACATAAAAGAAACATGTCTTAGTCTTGTTTAAATCATTTTTGCTAGAGATGATGGCAGAAAAAACTAATATACTTTTGAATTCAAACTAAATCAAAAACTCAACAGGAATACTGCTGTCACTAGATTGTCAAAGAAATACCAAGAATAATTCATGCATAAAGTTAATTCAAAAGAGGACATTTGGAAGAATTCAGCAAATCAAAAGAAGAAAACTTGTCAAGCTAAGCAAAGACAACCTGCAATGGTGCATAAGTATATCCTGCTGGCTCATCAAGTAAATCTTCCTCAACAATCTGTCTCATGAACTCCTCCGAGTTACTTAATGGTGGCTGGACTTCGGCAACAATTTTAGTATTATCAACAGCAGTTGCTTGATTCTGCTTAACAAGATCCTGTAGCATTACAGCATTATTAACATCTACCTCATCATCTTTAGCCCATTCCTCTTCTTTAAAAGGTGCTCCATATTGTTCACCATTTTTTGGACCAGGTCCACTTTTCTTGTAGACTTTGTAGAGTGCATAATAATCCTAACATAGAGAATAAATCTGAATCAGTAAACAAACATGTGATGAATAACAGATTAGTTCTAATCAGCAATGAGCACGTTAATAACAAGTGTAAGTGATAGAAGTACAAAAGATACCTGGGCATTTGAGCATCTCATAAGTTCTGCTTCATCTAAAATGTACTCATGCATCACCCAGTCAGTCCGCTCACCATGAGGTGCACGGCCTCTATAGAAAACAAGTGTTTTCTTCACTCCAACAGACCTGGAATTGCACATTATGATGCGATCCTTTCCTGTTGCTTTCCAAAACCCCTGTCTACTTGCTCTATTTGATCTTGCACCATTAGGATACCTTCTGTCCCTTGGAGTGAAGAAGAACCATTGCCTGTCTCCAGTTTTCAATATAGACTGCCCTGCAGATCATTCGAATTTTGGCAGATAACCGATCAATCATACACCCCTTAAAATTATGACCCGCATCGCAACAAAACAGGGTAAAAAAAATGATGGTTTGTGCTAAAAGGTTCAGTTCATTTTTGTATTATGTCAACTTATGACTGCAGTATCAAGCATTTCATAAAGTTAAAATTAAACAAACCATTAAAAAAATAAAATAATCAAAGAAAGAGAAACAAGCCATTAACTAGCATAATTCTCTAAGGAAGCTTGCATGTCTCCACAGTGCATAAATACACACATAGGAATCTGTTGACACAAGGGAAGGACATTACAGGCATACAACTTTGCACTTCAACAGAAACCAATTAAGAGCAGAGAACACTTAAAGATGACGATAGCAGTGTCCAAAAGCAATATAGAAACTTGTACATACCAATCAATATATCAGTGAAGCTGTATCATCGTTTCAGCCATTCAGAAGATTATTGTCACACATGACATGAATGATTCAATTTGCAAACACCACGTATAGAATGCCCATTATTAACTGTTAAACGATTGACAAACCAGACTCACCCAAATTAACAAGTCCCGAAAGGAAAAACAAGAATCGAATAAGCAGATAATTCAATTTAAGCAAACCCAGCCAAGTATGCGTTCATAGCTATCCTGTCCTAAATCAACTAAACGATGAATAAAACAAGGAAGTTTAAAACCAACTCAAGGCACCTAAACGGGGAACGAAACGTTTCACAGGAAAACTTTCTCACCCAAATACAGGAAACATCAAAATCAATAAGCAAATAAAAAAAAAGGACCAAAAATTCTAATCTAAACAAGTCAAGTCACCAACAAACAGTAATGATGGCCATAACATTATAGAAAAACAAAAACAAAAATTAAAAAAGATACCAGGCAAATCCTCAGGATCCCACTTGTAAACATCCAGCTCGCGGATGATATCAAGCTTCAGGCTTCTCTTACAGATCTTCCTCTTCAAGTAATACAAAACCAACTCCTCATCAGTTGGGTGAAACCTAAACCCCGGGGGCCACGACTTCTCGCCACCAGAAAAGCAAGAATCCACCGCCACTGTCATGATCACTATCACACTACTCAAATCAAAGAAAGGAGAGAAGAAACGAATAGAAAAGAAAAGGGGTTCAATAGAATCCCAGAAACTCGAGAACCCACTTGCTTTCTCGATCAACTGAAGCTTATCCCTACATAATATATCCAGAAAATTTGTGGGTTTTAGAGGGTAGAGACCTCGAGAGAAAATGAAAAAAGAAAAAGGAAAGATTGGCTGCGCTTGTGACTTGCTGCTCAAGCAAATACACGATAATAGTAGCAAAACAAGCACGTCTACGCGGTGCGCATTTTATTAATACTAATGATACGTGAGATTTAAAGTTTTAAATATTAATTAAAATTAAATTATTATAAAATTAAATAAATTTTAAATATAATTTTTTATTTAATAAAAAATTTAATTTTTATTAATTAGTTTTTAACAACAACAAAATTTATTAAATAAATTAAACTGAAAATTAAAGATTAAAAAAACGATCCAAAATTTTTAATATTGAATTGATTTAACTTATTAAATATTTTAATAATGGATTAATAGCATTGACAATTATTAACAAAACGTGAGCGAGTGACATCACTGGACTGCACTTGCGGCTGTCATCTTGTCTCAGGCAAGGAGCTCACCTGATTTTGACACGTGGAATCACGTGATTTAACTGTTTATTATTTGGCAATTGAAGTATGAGTTTCTTTTTTTTTTAAGGTTAGTCCACGAGATGTCTTAGGAGGGTCCCAACTATGAGAACGATGCCTTAAAATCATCCATTTTCAGACTAATTTTCGCTTACACTGGGTCAGTCCGTCAGGGATAAAGTGTTGGTCAAATAGATTTCTCTATTTCCAAGACTTGAATTCGAGACCTCTAGTTAAAGGATGAGACTGCTGAACCAATCATACCAACCTATTTGATTTGAGATAGTCTTTGGCTTGGGAAATTCGTGTGTGCTTGGGAATGGATCATAATTCACGTGTGTGGATAAGTTGTTTCGATACCTTCGTTCAATTGTTATATACAATGATATAAAAATTTGACTGGACTAGTCAATTCAATGGGGAAAAAAAAGAATATATCTATTTTTTGATTTAATTTACCATATCCTTCTATATACAAAAATCGATTGATTTAATAAAAAATAGTTCAATTTACTAATAAATAATTTATTTATTAAACTAAAGTTTCTAAAATCTTAGAAAAATAATATTAAAGACGTCAATATATAAGTGCAATAGTCCAAGAAAATTTTACGAGGGTGATCGAGAAAAGCATTAGCCTCAGTGATGACTAAAATCTTGAAAAGTTCGATGCCGAATTGATCAATAATTGTCTCATTGTTATGTATTCTAAAGGTAAATGTTTGCAATCATAAGGACTTTTTGGGGTACAATAAATCAGATAAAATTGTCAAAGCCCTCGTATACAAGTGAATCTTAAGTCTTGAAGTCTAGCTTAACTTTTTCTTATGATCGTCGATTAACAAGTTCATTTATTTTTAACGTCTCAAACCACTCGTATTTAGGTACACCGTCAACACAAAAGTGTTTAGCACAAGTCAATCAAAATGGAATAAATAAGAGAGTAATATGACAAAACTCAACCTTTTATTAAACTATTCACAATTATCTGTATAAAGGACTTAAGTTACTTCCTCTTCGAAGCACTTTACAATAAAGATGCTTAAGAACTCGCTTCTTGAAACTCTCAATCAGAACTTTCCAATAAAACTCTCAAAGTGTTACCCCAAGTGCTAAGCTTCGACCAAGACCAAGATTCACCAACAATTACACGACTTGCAATTTAGACTTCAAGGTCTAACTATTCATCCATACCAAAAAAAAACTTGATACTCTCGTCAAAATAATCCGTGGGCACTCTCTTCATGAGTGATCTATCTTCGTTTTTATTGGCACACCATCTGCATACTATTTCCCATCTTTATGAGTTTTCTTTACTTAGATGCTCCTTTTTAAGGCCCATTGCATATAATATAGTATAATTATTGGTGTAGACTTCTTCTGTCGAGTCCTCAGTTTTCTTTCCTTGATCATTCGTGACCATGGAATTTATTCGTTCCTTATCCCTTTCATTTAAGGCATTCTTGATAAAAGAATGGACCTTTATAAATGAAACAATTAATATCTCATTTTAATCATTTCTTTGACTTATAGTGAAAGGTTTTATATACATTCTCCTTGCCTTTCTCTTATCCATTATGAGTTCTACTATTCTTTTTTCCCTCTCCTTAAATTTGAATGATTGATGTCATTTAGAGATACGCCAAGGTATCCATAGTTGTAATCATGCTAAAAAGGTATTTTATATTTTTCCTCTTGGATTCAACTTATGTTTAACCTTGTAAGCTACTTATAAAGTTGAACAGCTTATCCTCTTCTGACATGTTTTGCACTTCTAATATTAAAGATGTGAATTTTTTCATGTGCTCCTATATCGAGTCATCTTGTTTTAACCACTTCAAAGCTTCTCTCATATGCTAAAAAATGTTATTAAGAATAAACTGATATATTAGCTTCTTCTTTATATTTCTCTCAAGTGTTAATAGGAGGTCTACTCACATTCATTTTATTAGAGGTCTCTTTCCTCCACCATAGCTTTATATCAACAACTATATATTGTTGTGGATGACACCCTCTTTCAATCAGACACTTTGCCATTATAAAGTATTGCTTTATATCCTATAAGACATTTTTGATCTCTTTGGCACTCTACTTACTATAAAAAATGTGACTTTTACACCTTTACTAAAGTGCTCTCTAATCAGACTCCATATAGCAAATTTGAGCATTAACAAGTTGTAGCTTATATCCCCAAGAGCTTTCAACTATTTTTCAAATTCTTTCTTTGCCTTTTAAAGCTAAATCATTAAAGCTTCAAATCTTTTCAAGAAAGGAATTATACCCTTTTCAATTGAGGCTATAGGACCAATGATTTTCTCTATTCTAGCAACTATTTCCATAAGATTGCTTCCACCAACTATTGTTTACCAACAATGAAAGAACTTCTCACCAAGCTCTAATATCAATCATCCTTCTTAGAGCTTTAGTACTGGTTTCCCTAACTAACTCTAATATCAATTGTTATGGACTTTTACAAGTGTAATAAAATTGGATAAAATTGTTAAAGTCCTTATATGGTAGTCAAACTTAAGTCTCAAAACCTAACTCAGCCTTCTAACAAGTTTGTTTGTTTCGAATGCCTCATACCACTTACATTTAGGTGTTTTACTCATACCATCTATATATAAGTGTTTGGCATAAATCAATTAAATGGGAAAAAATAAGAGAGAGATACAATAAAAGCTAACCATTTATTAAACTACTCATAATCATCAATACAAAGGACTCAGGTGACTTCCTCCTCGAACCATTTTATAATAAAATTGCTAGAGAGCTCTATTAAATTTGTAAATAAGAACACTCCTACAAAGCTCTAAACTCTCATATAAATGATTGAATGTACTCAATGTTACATAATGACTTATAAAATATGTCTTTATATAGGCGTACAAAAATTTAGGGACCAAGTAAGTTAAATTACCCACTTTCTCCACTAACCCATCAAATTATTAAGGATTTAGTACTTCTTCCACTAACTCCACGAAGTTAGTGGAGAGTTATTCATTTTAGACCATTGAATCCTCTTTCTCATATGGGAAATATGTCTGGAAGATACCCATTTTGTTACCACATCATCTGAGCACTATCCCATTACTCAAAGAAATGCTCTCACTTTGTAAGATAGTGCTCCCATTTTCTTAACCCACCGCTTCTGTATTCTTGTCATGTGCCACCACATCATTAACTTTTAAAGACAAGTGCTTTAATGAGCCTTTGGTTTAGACATCTTTGACATAGTCCATCTAATCACATTCGTACTGTAGTCACTTTGCCCTATGATCTAAGTTAGCAACAATATGAGCTACAGTTTAATAAACCTCATAGTAATTTTTACCTTCTTATCAAAGTTAAGTGCCTTTGTGCCCCTTGAACTTAGCATGACTTAGTTACATTTTTCATCTTTGGGCTCAAATATGAATCTTGCCTCTTGTTGAAATTTTTTTTCTAATGCATACCAATGCTCGTTTGTCTCAAACTTTCATTGATATTGTGCATTTTGTATTACCTACTCACAAGTCTTTACCATGTACCATTATCAACATGCCATTTACATGGTAGCTAGAGTGCCAAGCATTGACTAGAGATTGTTGAGACTTGTATGATTGTGTAATTTAGACTTAAGATCTAACACTTACTCTATAGACTTATAGTTATATCCCAACTATTATAGATTTTATAAAAACATTATCTTACACTTTTTACTATCAAACTATCATTAGAATATTAGATTATAAGCTTGACAAACATGTCTTTGTCACTATAAAAAAAATTCAAATTTCACTTACAAGAAAAACACTTGTATAAAAGAATGTCTGAAATAAAGTGCTACCTCCATATATGGAATAAATTCATTAGATAGGAATTGAATCAAAAGAAAATGAAAGAGAGTATAACATTAATAAAAGACAAGGTTAAATTTTTGAGAACATGAAAGAAAATTTTGAAGATAAAGGGTAAATACAAAAGTAGAGGTTTTCAAGTCAAATCGATGTCCTCTCTCAAAATGCTAATAGTAAGTTTTAAGTACATGAAAGAAAATTCGAAAGATAATGGAAAAAGGTAATAGAGGTGGATTTCGAGCCAAACTGATGCTAAATAAAAGAAGCCCTCACCAAAGGATAAGAGGATTTGTACAATTCACTTGATGATGGCAGTCTAAGAGATATAAAAAAGACCTCCTCCATAACCATATCTAGGCTCTTGAAGCTTATAATAGCTTAGTTAGAAAGAGATCGAGAGTGTTGTGGCTTAAAGACGATGATAGAAACACAAAATTCTTCCATAACATAATCATTGCCAATGAATTAGGCAACTCCATTACTAAATGAGAGGAACTTAAGAGAGTAGTTTATATCCATTTTAAAAGCTTCCAAGTGAATCCTGATATAGCTCTTCATCTCCTCATAAAATCAAGAATTATGTAAAGGAAACTCTAAATTGGGATATAATTAACTCAACTTAAGAGACCTTTCACTAGAGTTGATATGGAGGAAGCAATTTTTAGTTATGATCCAAAAAATCTCCTAGAAAAAATGGATACAATGCACTCTTCTTTGAATATACTTGGAATAAAATTAGTGACATAGTCACAACAACCATATAGCAGTTTTTCTCTAACAGAAGAACGCTAAAAGAAATGAACATAACATATATTTGTTTAGTTTCCGAAACAGCTAATCTATCAAGGAGGTGCCACAAAAAGGAGAAGTTTGAAGGTTAAATGGTTAAACATTTATGTTTCCAAACATGAAGGAGGCTTAACACTTACCATAATTCATATCATAAAAAATGCTCATCATTTGTATGAAATGAGCTTTTGGAATCTTAAAGAAAAATTAGACAATTCTTGGACTCTAAACCAAATGTTAAGGCTAAGGAACCTGATAAGAATAGAGTTTAAAGCAAACATATGCAATGAGAATGATACCTAGTTTTGGTATGACAAATGGTGTGAATTAGGCCCCTTACATATGATAATTGAAGTTCAATCCATTATACATATTGATCGACAAAACTATAGTTAAGGATATAACGGAAGGCAATCAATAAGAATACATTTAGAGAGGTTTTTCACTCGTCAAAGACAACTTGCCAGGATATAAGATAAATGTAAGAAGTGAAGACAAGAAGACATGGCTTAGACACAAGTCAAGCTAATTTATAAATAAATCTTATATAGACCTTATTACAGAGCACAATCAAGAAGTATGGTGTAACCTTGTGTAAATGAATTCAAACGTCTCCAAAACTTTTTTTCATTTTTTTGGTTACAATCAAGAAAAGGTTGAAAAACTAAGGATAGGATTAAGGGCACAATAGTTTAAAATACGAATTATTCAACTTAGGGGATGGAAATATTTTACATTTATTCTTTGAATGCGTCTATACAACAATTCCTTAAACATAGATAAAAATCAGATCTAGTTCTATCTGCCTTACAAATAACCGAAATAATCTAGTTAAATGGGAAAGCAATATAATATCTCTTTTAACATTTTCTTTCATTTTTTAAAAACATCACTCTTAATAGTAAGGGAGATTTGAAGATATTTACAATAGCCCTCGGTTCCTTTATTTATTCAGTTTAGAAGGGGACAATGTAAAAAAAATATTAGGAAAGAATTAATAGATGTTAATGAATTCCTCTTCAAAAATCTTAATTAAATAAGAAAAATAATTTTATATAGCAAAATAGGAGAAGAAACAAGTAGAAAAATGATGTAGAGATAAAACTTATCAGAAAACATACAACACTAATTATTTTATGCTACTATTGACCTGGTATCCTCAAAACCCTATTTCCTAATGAAATACAATAGTACTTTAGGTGAACAAAATTATTTAATCCTTTTTGTTTGCATTTGCCTTCACCTTTTTGTTAGGCACCTTAGTATAACTTGATTCAGCCTAATATGCTCTAAGCTATGTCTATACAGTAATAGCTAGTTTACGTATCCATTTTTAATTTATTAATTTATTACTTCCATCTTTAAAAAATCTCTTTAATTTAAACAATTATTTTCTACAAAATATTGCTACTAAATTATTGCCATTATTAGAATTAAGGATATTAATATTATAAGTAATGTCTTATCTTAGTTTTCTTTGTTTTGCTTTTAGATCTTAAATCCAATATTAAATAGTACTATGAAAATCATTGCAAGTATAATCCTTCTTTTATATATTTTACCATCATTACTAGAAGAAAAATACAGTTATTTGAATTACTTTCATTGTTTCATTTTTCTTTTCATAATTTATTGTTGATAAACACTATTTAGTTTTATAGTATTTCTAATATTTGTATTAAAAACAAAAATTTGATTGGACACTCAAAATTGGATTGCCATTGAAAAAAGAAAAAAAAGAAAGAAAAGGTAAAAATTAGATGTTGTTGGCAATATAAATGTTGTTGATATTCAATATTTTAAGTTTGTGTTACAAATTATAAAAGAACAATCCATACCCTAAATAAACAACATTGAACTGGAACTACTCTATCCTAAATAAACAACATTGAACTGGAACTACTCTATCGTTTTGTTTATTGATTGGTTTTGGTGTTAGAGTAGTGTTGTAAAGGTAATCACCTTTAGCACTTTTGTACAAACTTTATTTTGATTAATAAAACAAAAGGAAATTTTTCATTAATTGGATGTTTGTTTATTTATGAATTGATCTCGATCTTAAATCGAATTAATGAAGTCCATGATACAAAACATAGAATGAAAGAAATCATGATGAGATCATGATAATGAGATTCATATCATGTGCAATTATATTAGTATCTAAATTATCCCCAGTCATAGGATTAATAAGACAGGATATTATTAATCCTGATAGACTAGGACATGCTATACTCATTGATTTGATCAAGCAGTAGATCTCACAAACGGTAAGTATGAGATGTTTAGAGTTACCATGCAGATGTTTACTAAGAGTTATAGATGATAATATCAAATGTCAATGATTAATCTCATTATAGCAATGGTACAAATATCCTTAGACTTGAGGTACTCAAGAATATCTTGGATACTGATCCTATGCTTTGACATCATTCCTTATTGCATCAAGACGAGGTCGCTCATAGGGTGGTGATTAGGCACAGGTATTAGTATTCGAAAGTAATTGGGTAGCCAATAAAGGATTCACCACTTTTGATAGAAGGAGATAATACCCATGGCCTCTTGTTCTCGTCATTACTCAGGAGACTCTGGCCAGAGCATTTATATGTTATGAAGAGAGTCTTCAATGACACACAGAGTAATGAGATCCCAAGACAATAAATAATGTCATTTGGACTAGATATGACGTAGTAAATCTAGTGGGAGTTGACATATAACCCATACTCTGAACTAAGTAGGGTATAGTATGGAGAAAGGATGAATTGCACAGTAATTATCTATGGAAAAGTTCGTAAGTCAGATAATTCACTATCGAAAAGTTTGTCTGCTAATTCACTTATGTTCCAATAAATTGCCATCATGAAACCCTTCATGATTTGATTGAATTAATAGCTAATTCAAGTGGTATGAAACTATCCATGATTTGCTCAGATTAAGAGTTAATTCAAGTGCCTAAAATAACCAGGAACCTAAGGGTCACACGCATAAAATATCAAATGAAAAATAAAGTGTGTATGGATATTTTTAATTAGGCCATCATCGTAACTGAAAGCGAGATTGTCAATTAAGTAGGCTATGACGAACTTGACTGAAGGCTCAATAGATGTACATAAGTGAGTTCTTCACTTATATACAAAAGAGATAACCAGTAAAAAACACACTTAAGTGAGAGAACAAGGTGTTTAGAAGAGTTATAGAGTTAAAAGTGTCCTGAGTCTTGTTCATGAAATTTATGCAATTGTTGTATGAATCAAAGTTCATGCAACATAGTCTTGATCTTTCTCTCCATTCAAGCATCTTCTTGAACTCATCTAGTTTGGTGCTCTAACTACCTTTATACATTGTTTCTTCTTCATATTTACATGTTCTTGAGTGTTTGGTGTTTGCAACAACCCAAACAAGGAGAAGAATTAAGAAAGGATGAGAATAAAAGGTACATGTGCTGTTATACCATGTCCATATAATCAATTTATGCATGCATTTGAGATTCTGGGCTTTTGGGAGGTCATGGGGTCAGAATTTAGATTCCAACACTTTCGTTGTTTATTCATGTATATGATGCATGAATCCATGACTTACCCCTACATGTGGTATCAGAGACAGGTTTATACATGCATTAGATGATGTATTGAACATGTGCAAAGTGTTTGGTAAGTTGTGACTAACATGCATATTGATTTGGAAAATTTCGTATAAATTGTAGAAAAATTGTTTTTTATTTTTTTCCACAAAAATGTTTATAAGGTATGATATCATGTTTTTGTCAAAGGAAATTGCAATTGATGTCATTTCATTTTATTTCGAATTAATATCTAGTCTATACATATGTTGGTTTCTGGGAATTTCTAGAAAATTGAATGCATGTGCTAATTTTGAGATTTTTGTAATAATTTTTATGATTTTCTTTGACAAAAATGTTTATAAGGTGTTATATCATGTTTTTGTCGAAGGAAAATTCAATTGAATGTCATTTTCTATTTTTATTACAATTTTAGTTTCCGCCTAATGCATCTATGAAGTTCTAAGAAATTTTGGAAATATGATGAACATGCATTCTTGTAAATTCTATATTAAATTTTATAAAAAAATTTTTTATGAATTTTCTACATGGACATGCAATATAAAATGTTTCCATGTTTATAAGACGTATGACACTATTGTTAAAGTGATCATCATATGCATGCATGATGTAGAGTATGACTAGTGTTAGAAGTAATATGACAAGTGTAATAGACATGTGATGTGCTGGCTAATTCCACTTACTTAATGAATAATTACTAGGAATTAGTCTCTGGAATTTTTTATTAGACACATTTACAATGTGTATAAGACTACGAAATTTTTCTATAATTAATTGAATTTGATTCAATTAATAAATCAAGTCAAAGTCAACATCGGTTAGCTTTTTGAAAGTTTAATGACTTATGATATATGTGTTTTGGTTATAAGACCTTAATAAAGTTTTTATGAGATAAGAAATGTATTATTTTGATGCTAGTAGCATGCTAAGTGAATGTGCTTGAAATTAGGGTTTCGGAAATTTTCTGGATGCCGAATCTGTCTTTTTAATATCTAGTAGGTTAACTTATTTATCTTGATGATTTTGGCCATCAAGGTATTTTTGGCTTGTGTTGAAATTATCTAGATAAATTTGAGATGACCTAAGGATATTATAGATAACTAATTGATGTTTGAAAATTTTGGAAACCCTAGGAATTAATTTAGAGTTAATGCAAGTAGAGCATAGCATTTCTAGTGTGACTAGAAAAAGGCATGTGTACTAGAATTAAAGTGTTTAATTTGGACATCAAAATAATTGAATTTTAAGTTTTCTAATCAAATCACGTTGATAATTTTAGAATTAGTCGAGACTAACACTAGTACTCGATTTGGTTCAAGAGTTGAATCAAATCACGAACTTTAGATGCATAGTCAAGTCACAACCTAAATTGAACCTCCTTTAAGTGACACATGCATTAGATGCATTTTAAGGGTGGTTATGAACATAGGCTCAATTTAATTGAGCTGTC
>JANIPM010000003.1:44950995-44963565 GCA_027478405.1 Erythroxylum cassinoides
CCGAGTTGATAGAGTCGGTGGGGCATCAAATTTTACTTTTTTAGTATATTTCAAACCACATTCGTACCTAATTTAAGGTTAATGTTAATAGTATTTTCATTGGTTGGATCATAATACTCAAAAGTGAAATTGGATCTCATGCTTAACATTATTTCTTTTAAATTACAAAAGTTAAAAGATGTTTTCAATTTTCAACCAATTTAAGTTTATTTATTAATTCTACTTAATACAAAAATCCACATAATCTCATCCTTAAAGAGAAACAATTACAATTGATTAGACTTTTACTATATGAACAAATTCTTTTGCACGAGACTTAAAAAAGTTGTTATATTGCAAATGACTCTCTACTTTACCAGAGTCGAGAAGAGTGATTAATTATACCAACCTTCTCTTTTTAATTTACAAACATAATAAAAAATTAAATGATTAAGTATTGATTGGATATTTATAGTTACTAAATAATAATTATTATTATTAAAATAAGAATTTCTTATTTATTGATCATGAAATAAAGAAACGAAAATGCAATTAATAACCATCTCAAGATAGTATTAAAAAATAGGCAACTTTAATGCATACCGGTAAATTTTGGCAAGAAAAATCTTGACATTAATGGTAAAAGAATAAACTATTATACGACATGTGTAAAATGGCAAAGAAAACAGTTGGTGAAAAAAGAAAATTCTTTCGTTTGTTTTGTATTGAATATTCAAGACATTATTTATAACCCCTAACCCTTCTTCAATTGGTTATGCTTCTTAAAATTGAGGGAAATACTAACTAACAAATCTGCTAACTGTACAATACCAAAACTAGTTGCCTACTAGTATGTATAATACCACTTGTGTGGTGAGGAAGAAAAGGACAAAAAATTTTAAACAAGAAATAAAACCATAGTGGACCTGCTATTGTATCCTGTAGCATGCCCAAAATTGTCAACATATTTTTGGGTCTTTTATCACTCCCCCTTCAAGTCAAAGTTTCAGTTGATATCAATAACTCTAATCTTGTAAATGAGATCGAAAAACACTCGTGGGCCCAAAGCCTTTGTGAACAGATATGCGAGCTGATTTTTTGTGTTCACATGTTTTAACTCAAGAAACCTTAACTTCACGTAGTCTCGAACCAGATGAAGACCAATTTCAAGATGTTTCATCCTCTCGTGAAAGACTGGGTTTTTTGAGATGTAGATGGCTGCTTGGTTATCGCAATATAAAGGTATGGGTTCTTTAACCTTAAGCTGAAAGGTTTGAAGTAACTGGGTTATCCATTTCAATTCGCAAGCAGTTGAAGTCAAGCTTCTGTACTCCAACTCAGCTGAAGAGCGACTCACAATTGTTTGTTTCTTCATTTTCCAGCAGATTGGCGATTTTTTTAGGAATAAGCATAAGCCTGTTATGGAGCGTCTGGAGAAGACGCAACTTCCCCAATTTGAATCGGAATAAGCTATAAGGTGATGGTTTTCTTCTACTACGTAGAAAATCCTTAAGTTCTAGGTTCCCTTAAGGTATTTCAGTACTCTTTTAACTGCTTCCCAATGTGGTAGTCTAGGGTTACTCATGAATTGGCTAAGTTGTTGTGTGATGTATGTAATATCAGGCCTTGTAAACCCTAAATACTATAATCTCCCCACCAATCTTCTGTACATTTCTGGTTTTCATTCCAGGAACAATGGGTGTTGCACAAGGTGAACAGTCCAGTAAACTGGTTTCCTGCAAGATGTCTCTGACGTATTTGCCCTGAGTAAGTATCATCCCATCTTTTGCTCTTGCTATTGCGATTCCCAAGAAAAATTTTGCATATCCCAGATCCTTGATAGTGAATTCTGTATTCACTGTCTTCTTAACTGAATCCATCTGTTCTTCATTTGCACCTGTTATCAAAATGTCATCTACTTATATGATTACTGCCAGAAAGTCATCCTTTATGCCTTTAGTGTATAGGCAGTGGTCTGCTTCTGATTTAATGAACCCCACTGAGAATAGTTTGGAGGATAACTCTTTGTTCCACTATCTCCCAGCTTGTTTTAAGCTATAGATTGATCTGATTAGTCTGCATACTTGTCTTTCATTAGCTTTGGTGTAGCCTTATAGAGGTAGTATATATAGCTCTTCTTCTAGATAACCATGAAGAAAAGCATCATTGATGTCACGTTGGTGTATTGGCCATTGCTTAGAGGCAGCTATGGCCAAGAACATTCTTATTGCTACCACCTTTACCACTGGAGAGAAAACTTTCGAATAGTCAGCTCCCTCTCTTTGACAAAAACCTTTGGCTACAAGCCTGGATTTCAATATATCCACTGTCCAATCTGGATTGTACTTTAATTTGTATACCCATTTTGAGCCTATGGCCTTCTTCCTTTTAGGTAGCTTTGTAAGTTTCCAAGTTCGATTCCTCTCTAAGGCAGATAGTTGCTCATTTATAGAACTCACCCACCTCATCTTTATTAGCAATACCATAAGATAAAGGTTCAAAAATTCTAGAGACATTACCTATAAAGTTGCTCTAGTTATGGTTATGTTTGATGTTCAACATCCTTAACCCTTCTTCATTTGTTCCTGCAGGACAACAAACTTGTAATGCTACATTGCAATCATCAAAGGAATCAATGGATTGATGTGCTGTGATTTGAAGGACATAGTCTTGAAGGTATTTGGGGTTATGTGTGTTCTATCGTTTTTTCTTTGCATAGGAACAGTGGGTAGTGTGTTTTAGTATGGCGAGTTGTTAGATGAAGTGTAGTCAGGTGGTTGGGAACTTTGTTCTGTTGGTGGGGTAACAGTCATGGTAGGTGTTTGTGCAGGATATTCTTCATCTGCATTGGTTAAAGCACTTGTGAACAAAGGTTCTGGTTTTTGTGTAGTGTTTGTAACATTGCCTGCAAAGGGGAAATTGCTCTCATAAAACACAATATCTCTTAATATGAACACTATTTCAGTATCCAAGTCCATAACTCTATAGGCCTTGCAGTCTGGCATATATCCAAAAAAGATGCATTTTTTGACCTAGGATCCAGTTTTGTTCTTTTTGGTGTTTTGTCTAAGGCAAAACAGAGGCAACTAAATATTTTCAGGTGTTCATAATTGAGCTTTCTTCTGTGTAGTTTCTCAAAAGGACTCACCCACCCTAAGACTTTGGTTGGGATTTGGTTTAACAGGTATGTAGCTGTTAATAATGCTTCTCCCCAGTATCCTCTAAGCAATTTGGCTTTGAAAAGTAAGGCTCTAGTGATTTGAAGAAGATGTTTATGCTTGACCTCTACCATACTATTTTGTTGTGGTATGTAAGGGCTACTCTTTTGATGTTGAATTCCCATCTCCTAAAAAATTTTAATGCATTCCTGATTAATGAACTCCCATCCATTATCTGTTTGTATTTTCAATATTGTAGTGTCAAATTGTCTCTCTATGTTTTTAAGAAACTGGACGATGGTTTGTTGTGTTTGATGTTTGTATCTTAGTATAAAGGTCCAGATAGCTTTAGTGAAATCATCTACAATTGTAAGAAAATAGTGTGAACCACCCATAGTAAAAACACTATAAGGTCCCCATAGGTCCATGTGGATGATTTCGAAAGGTCTATCTGTATGTATCTCATGCTTAGGAGAGGTTTTTCTTTGCTATTTAACCAAAGGACACACCTGACATTCATGTTTGTTAGGAACAAAAACCTTTATCTCATTAATATGTTGTAATTTTTCTTTGGATACATGCCCTAGTCTAGAATGCCATAAATCAAAAGTTATCGAAACATTAAGAGCAACATTCTCAGCTTTGTAAAACTCTAAAAAAGGACCTTTTAGGCTATTTGGGGATAGGAAGGTCTCTATGTTTAGCTCATACAGTCCATTCATTGCCTTGACAATAGCCATAACATCATTAATCCGAAGGTCCTGCAAAAATAACTTATTAGAGAGAAAAACCGCAGTAACCTCATTCTAAGTAGTAAGCTTGTTGACTGATAAAAAATTCTTGAAGAAATTAGGTATGTGTTAAATTTCATTGACAGAAATTTTATCCCATATTTGTGTCTGGACAATATGAGCAACTTCCTGCTTTGTTCCATCAAGTAGAGTCACAGGATCATAGGCAGTATTATTAGCCAAATAATTAGTGCAAAGACTTAGATCTACCGTCATGTGTGTAGAAGCACCATAATCAATAAGCCAGGTTTCAGGATAATTAAAATCTACATTCACAGAATGTGTAACATTACCTACATAATTTTGATACCCTAAATATTTTTCCTCCCCAATAGTCTTGCCTTTGATAGCTTTACTTATCTCCTGTTGAATTAAATTAGCAAGACTAGAAGATATTTGTCCATTCCATTGCTTTTTTTCATTCTGTTCTTGTGTGGTATCTGCAATACTGTCAATTGTTTGGGCCATGTTTGCCTTCCTTTTTTCCTTATGTGCAGCAGGCTTCTTGTACCAGTCAGGGACTCCATGGATTTTGAAGCAGGTTTCTAAGGCATGCCCATTTTTCTTCCATTTTTCATAGTACTTATCCTCCTTCTTGAGATAAGGTCCTTTACTAGAGTTGTTATTACTTTTCCCACCTTTCTTCCAGCTACTCGATTGTTTAGCTAGCATTGCCATATTAGGGGTACTGTCTATAGTAGAATTCGCCACCTTTTGTCTCTCAACTATTTGCAGCATAAAAAATAGCCTTATTCACAGTAGGTAAGGGCTCCAATAAAATGATTTGGTTAACAACATGCTCGAACTCATCATTGAGTCCCATTAGAAATTGTACAAGTCTGTGAGCATTTTCTTTGGCAATGATGGCCTTTGAAGCATCATAAGTGCACATAGGAGTAGGACTTAGACTAGACAAGTCATCCCACAATTTTTTTAGTTTAGTATAATAAGCAGATACTGTTAAGATGCCTTGTTTTAGAAAACTTATTTCCCTCTCTATTTGATACAACAGTGGCCCATTTGCTTCACCAAACCTTTCTTATAGTTTTACCCAAAGTTCTCCAGCAGTAGGAAAAGATAAGAAGGCGTCACCTAGTTCTTTGATCTTGGCATTAAGGATCCATGATTTTACCATATTATCTGCTCTCTTCCATCTTGCTAATAAGATTGTATCTTCTGTGGGCATGGTGTAGGTTCCATCGATGAAGAACAGCTTGTCCTTAGCACATAAGGCTATAGTCATGGATTTGCTCCAGGTAATGTAGTTGTTGCTGTTGAAAGGTGTAGTGACAGGCACGACACTAAGATTTTTAGTGGTAGTGATATAGTAGGGCTCATATTCATTTGTTGTTGGTATGTTTGTGGCACTAAAGCCATTGTTGTCCACTGCATTTGACATTGTAGGTTAAGGTAGAGGAATCAGAGAGTAGCTCTGATACCATGTAAAATGGCAGAGAAAAATGTAGGTGAAGAAAGAAAATTATTTCGTTCATTTTGTATTGAATATTCAGGACATTATTTATACCCCTTAACCCTTCTTCTATTGGTTGTGCTTCCTAGAATCGAGGGAAATACTAACAAATCTACTAGTTGTACAATACCAAAACTACTTGCCTATTACTATGTACAATACCATTTGTGTGGTGAGGAAGAAAAGGACAAAAAATTTAAACAAGAAATAAACCATAATGAACCTGCTATTGAGACCTACAACATGCCCAAAATTGTCAACATATTTTTGGGTCTTTGATCAACATGTATCTTATTGTAGTCCTTTCCCTCTCAAATCTCTGAACTTTAATAAATAGAAAAATAGCAGTGACCATCAAAGGCTCTTACATTGTGAAACCAGCAGAATCAACGTGGACTAGTCACATGTCTCTGTCTGAATTGGACCAAATTGGTGTCTTGTCTCACATACCTGTAATCTACTTCTACAGGCCACCATAGAGCTAGCTTACACCACCCACTTCCTTTATCGACGCCCTGAAAAAGGCTTTTAGACAAGTTTTGGTGCCTTTTTATCCATTCACTAGGCTATTATAACCACTTGGCAGTGGCCGCATTGAGCCGGAGTGCAATGGAGCTAGTGTCTAGCTACTTGACGTTGAATCTGAACGCAAACTAGAGGATTTTGGTGACTTTTCATTATCTTATGAACATGAATTCTTAGTCCCCAAGGTGGATTATACCACTCCACTACCTGAACAACCGTTCCTAGTGCAAGTCACCAAGTTCAAGTGTGGCGGTGTTAGTGTCGGCTTTACACTATCTCATGCGTTGGTTGATAGGGAGAGTGCTCTTCATTTCATCAAAGAGTGGGCAAGGTTTGCTCGTGGTGAGCCATTAGAGAGAGTACCAGCTCTTGATCGCAAGCTGTTGCTAGTGGGAGATGTGACAAGTAGACACGACCTGTTTGATCATCCAGAACTCCACCACCCGCCTCTCTTACTTGGGCAATTTGATAATTTAGAAGAGAAGAAAAAGAAGACTCTTTGTTTAACATTGAGCATAACTAAAGAACAAGTTGAGAAACTAAGGAACAAAGCTAATGAGGTGAGAAATTTAGAGAGCAGCAAGGGTTACAGTAGATATAAGACCATAGCAGGACATTTGTGGAGATGTGCAACGAAAGCTAGAGGACTGGAACTTAAGCAACCAACAGCTTTAGATGTGTGTGTTGATATTCGCAAATTGATACAGCCACAGTTGCCTTGTAGCTGTTTCGACAATTCGATCGTTGATGTGATTTTTCATAGCCTGTCTGGTGAGCTTGTCTCCAAGCCAGTGGGATATTCTACGAGCAAAATAAGAGAAGCTGAAGGGTGAGTATATGGACGATGCTATTAAGTTCTTGAAGAACTAGCCAGAGCTAACCAAGTTCCAGGTGGACACTCTCGAAGGGCCTTACTATGGAAACCCGAATCTCTCTGTGGTTAGTTGGCTAACACTTCCATTTCATGGTCTTGATTTTGGGTGGGGAAAGGAGATATGTATGGTACATGGTCCTCATGAATCTGATGGAGATGCAACCATTATTGGTAGTCCCTGTGTAAATGATCTATTGATTTTTTATATATGTCTTCAGGAACCTCATGTTGATGCTTTTAGGAAGTATTTCTATGAAGATATGGAGCAAAACTCCACACCAACCATCTATAATGATTCATAATCCTAAACTCAAAATTCCTCTTAAAATGATATGATAAGCCCTTTTAAATATGCTTCTGATTGTAGATTGCAAGTAATTTAGAATATAAAAATGTAAATGAAGTTGGTAAATTGAACCTAATCCAAAAACAATAAAATAAGTTCAAGTTGACTGAGCTTTATGTCAAGTTAGCTCAGGGATTAGTCGCAAAACTATATTTGAAATCGTTCAAATTGGTCATCGTCGATATATTGGTAGGTGCTTTTAGCAAAGTTGTTGGTGGCATTTTATGTAATACGTAACGATACCTTAGTTACATATTCCAAATCGAACGTAAAAGGGCAAGAAATGAAGAAATGTAAAAAATATTTGATTTCGGTCTCTGTAACTTCAAATAAGCTTTCCGAAGCCGAAATTAGTGCGAATTCAACATCGTCTTCAAGGGAACTACTCACTGGGTAGTGGTTAAGGTCTTTCTACATTTTTCTCAAAATGTAAACTCTCTTAATGGGTCAGAGACTCCTTATGCTTACGATTGATATATAAGCAATTGCAAAAGACCTTAATCTTTATGTATAGCTTCCATATCAGGCTTTCCTATCACAAGGTCGATATGGGTCCGGTCTGCACTGATTGGAATCTATTTTTTACACGAATTTTGACCCATTAATTTAGATTATTTATTGGGCCACTTTATTATCTTTATCTGGATCAAATGGCGTAACTTAACTAACAATTTATTTAAAAACCAAAATTGCAATTAATGTTGTCCAACTTTATGAGACAAAGACAAAATTGTCCCTAAGGTCAAAAAAATGTCTAACAATTAATACTTTAATTGACTTATGTATTAATGGGCAATTAGGAAATTTAATAATTTACTAAAGAGTCTTCTGGACATTTGGGCCATTATGATGAGAAGCCTTAAAATTGATCGATGATTGTTAGTTTTTTGAAAAAGAGCTTATGTTATGCCTTTGCTTATGAGATTTGACTTATCACAATGTACCATCACGTATGTAAGTGAAATAGAAGCGTCAAGAAAGAGACATACTATGTAACGATTTTGCATCCATAAATCGTTTCTGCATTACTAAGTAAAGGAGAAAGTTCAGTATTCAGAAACTCTTTGTATTGGAATAAACATGAATTTACATATGTGAGTTCTATGAATTTTAGATCTTGCCATATTTATGAAGACTTCTTTCATGTGTTATTAGCGCCATCATTGTAAGAAATTCATGGTTCTCTGTAGATTTCTCATGATTTAGAGAACCTTATGAGTCCTAATTTGAAATTTTTAGAAAACTCTAAATTTTGTTTCTCATATGCTTGTCAATTGTATGCAAAATCTTAGGTTTTGATGATTATGAATGTTGAATCAATGGCTTGTATTGTATAAAATAAGAAGATAAATAAATTAATAGATTGAATACAAAGCGTCGGAATAGGATCCCAATATTGATTGCTAATTGCTAATTGCCAACTTCAAGAGTTGAGGATCTCAATGATGGTTGTTGGTTACTAGTTGCTGGCTAGGGGTGGCAATAAAACTTGGGCTCAACTTCCCCAACCCAAAGTTAACTAGCAAAAAGCTTAAAAGTTTTAGAAAAATAATGTTGTTTTCTATTTTAAATTTAAAAATTTTTTAAAATTAGGTCAAGTTTTGAGTCAACAGTAAAAAAAATTTTAAAATTAGGTCGAGTTTTAAGTCAACAGGCCTGATTGGGCTTTACCAGTGTGCCCTAATCTTGAGACTAAGAAACAAATTTTAGCTCGGGCTTCGAGCTAAGTCACAATGTCATTTTCTATTTTTCAATTTCAAAATAAAAATTTTTGTCATGTTACGCTTCGTGCCACCCAGGCCTAATTGAACTCAAACTCAAGCTATATTTCCTAGGCCTAATTGGGCTTTAGTATTGGCTTAGGCTCAAGTAGAAATTTTTAGGTCAATCTCAAGCTTGGGTAGGCCTGACTCATTACTAAGCTTGTTATTGGCTACCAATGCCAGGTGCTAGGAGTGGCATCCAACATTAGGTCCTATTGGCCTAATTTTTTGTTATTTTATTATATTCCAAATATTATGTTTAAATTTCAATTACTTATAATTTAATGCTAATGAATTATAATATTAAAGGTAAATTGAAATTCAATGCTATACAATGTTTTCAAATCACTCAAAGGTGGCTTGTTTATTTTATAGTTAATAAGAATAAATGTAGGTAATGCATATACATAATTAGTTGTGACTAAATATCAAAAGAGAGTAAATATTTCCGGTCAGTGTATGTAATTATTGAATTATGTACATATTGGTATCATTATATGTTACATGGTATGTTAATGGGTTACCCAAAGGTAAACATTAATATACAATTTATAAAGTTTTTCTAGTTGGTGCATGTGTGATTACCGAATTTTATACATTTTTGCATCATTATATATTGCATGGTATGTTTATGATTGCCCAAAGGTGAACATTAATATACAAATTTTGAAGTATTTTTTTCTAAATTTGTGTAGCATGTTTCTGTATGAATCAAAGCATTAATATTAAGTTTTAATTTCTTATAACACTTATTATCATACACCCAAATCTCTCATCTGTTATGATATTTAATGGAGTGAACTTTTCCAAATTAAGTGAACAAATCCATTTCTACCTTAGGTTTTTGAATTTGGATTTATATTTGGCATTTAAAACTGAGAAACCAGATGCTTCAAATGTTTTGACCACTGAAGAGGAGAAAATTCAATTAAATAACTGGGAAAGGTCCAACAAATTAAGTCTGATGTATATGATAATTGTTAGCAATATTTAGTCTACTCTTCCCAAAGCTGAAAGTGCTAAGAAATTATTTAAGTTTAAGGGAAAAAAAGCTCTTAGGTTACTGGCAAGTCTCTTGCTGGGACTCTTATGGGTATGATGGATCACGTACTATACATGAACATATCATTGAGATGATGAACATTGCAACAATACTTAAGTCTCAAGGAATAGAAGTGGATAAGGACTTCCTTATGCAGTTCATCTTTAACTCATTATCATCTGATTATGGTCCCTACCAAATGAACTATAATACTATAAAGGACAAATGGAATGTGCTTAAGTTGCAAGTAAGTTGGTTTAGGAAGAGACTAGACTTAATAACTAAGGAAGGCACTCTTAATTATATCAAGAATCAAAAAGCTAGTAAGAAAGGTGGAAAGAAGCATGACAAGAAAGTGAAGGGACCCTTAAAAGTTAGTAAGGAATCCTTTCAAATCCACAAGAAGGAATATGATGAATGTAAACGACATTTCTATAAGAAGTTTGGGCATTTGTAAGGTATGGTTTGAAAATAAAGATAAGCCTAGTGCTTATGTATGTTATGAAACAAACATTACTAAAGTTCCTTTTAATACTTGGTGGATGGATTCTAGTTGTACTACTGATGGTTCTAACACCCTACAGGGATTCCTTATGACCTGAACCATAAGATCAAATGAAAGTTTTATCCATATAAGAAATGGAATGAGAGTTCTAATGGAAACTGTTAAGATTTGTCGCTTACTTTTAGAAAATGGATATCATTTGGATTTATATGAAAATTTTTAAATAACCTAGTGTATCTACAAATTTTCTTTATCCAAGTTTGATATATCTGGATACTCATTTAAATTTGGTAGTGATAGTCTCAATTTAGACAAACATAACCACATGATTGGTAGTGGTGTACTGTGTAATGGTTTATATAAATTAAACCTTTAATGTTGTTTATGTAAAAACTTTATTGACATTGAATCTCAATATTGGTATTAAACGTGGTTTAATTAATGATATATCCACTTATTTGCAACATAAATATTTTGGATACATTTCCAAAGAACTACTTGAAAGATTACTAAAGAGAAAATACTTCCTGAATTAGATTTTACTAATCTTAACTTTTGTTTAGATTGTATAAAAGGCAAACAAACAAAACATATAATAAAGAAAGGAGCCATAAGAAGCAATCAACTTCTTGAAATAATTCACATTGATGTGTTTAGACCATTTGACCTGCCTACTTACATCAAAGAAACATATTCTATTACCTTTATAGATGACTATTCAAGTTATGGATATATCTATTTGCTACATAGTAAACTTCAGGCTATAAACACCTTGGAGGATTGTATTATTAAGGTTGAAAGACAATTAGACAAAAAACGAAAATAGTTAGGTTTGATAAAGATGGTGAATGTTATGATAAGTATGATGGAACTGGTCAAAATCATGTTCTTTTTTTCTAATTTCCTTAAAAGACAAGATATTTATGCACAATACATAATGTAGGCACACCATAATAAAATGATATGGTAGAATTAGGAATTGAGAATGACCTAGTAACTTTTTCATAAGCCATAAATAGTGAAAGTTATAATAAATGGTTAGATGTCATGAAAGATGAGTTCAAACCTATAGAACATAATAGTGTCTAGAATCTTGTGGAATTGCCAGAAGGTTACAAGAAAATTGGTTGTAAATGGGTCTTTAAGACCAAATTTGACTATCTTGGTAAGCTAGAATGTTATACGGCTAAACTAGTTGTTAAAGGATCTACTCAGAAAGATATAATTGATTATAAAGATATTTTTTAATCAATCTCTAAGAAGGATTCAATTAGAATTATTATGGCTTTGATGACTCATTATGATCTACAATTGCACTAAATGAATGTGAAGACTACTTTTATGAATGGGGATTTAGAGGAAGAAGTCTAATATAGAACAACTAATAGTTTACATAAAGGTTGGAAAGGAAGAAATAATGTGTAAAATGGAGAAGATTCATGAAATTGAAAAAAACTTAAGATCCTAGGTATGTACTAAGCCTACAGATCTACCTTCAACAAGGACAAGTTCACTAGTTTAACTATAAATTCTTAAACAACATATCTATTGTAAATTAGAAGTTAAGATTTGTTGGAATGAGGATATTGAAAGGGAATTTGGAAAAGTGGAGTGGAAGCTCTTCTTACTTTTTAGCTTAGCTTACAATATGAGACTCATCCGCTATTTAAAGGAGCCACATAAGAGTTCTATAATTAACTCCCACCTACTTACATTTACTACTTTTTTAAAAACTTCCATGATTTAATATAACATCCGCTATTTATAGGAGTCACAAGAGAGTTCTATATTTAACTCCCATCTACTTACATTTAATACTTTTTTTAAAACTTCCATTATTTAATATAACATCCACTATTTATAAGAGTCACAAGAGAGTTCTATATTTAACTCCCACCCACTTACATTTAATACTTTTTCTTCAAACTTCCATCATTTAATATAACTGTTAAAGTAGTGCCCTAAAGGTAATTGCCTTTAGCGTGTTTTGTACAAAGTTATATACAGACTTTATTTTCAGTAATAAAAAAGCATATTTTATTAATTTAGTGTTCATTATTTATGAATTGATATTGATCTATAAGCAAATTAATGAAGTCCATGATATATGACATAG
>JANIPM010000003.1:44970060-44983151 GCA_027478405.1 Erythroxylum cassinoides
ACTTAATTGAGAAGTTTTAGAAACTTGAAGGTCAATATGAGATATTTGCTCTTAAGGATTTATTAATAATTATAATTAAAGTTTGACTTTAGTTGTAATTTTAATAAAATCCAAGGATATGAAAACTATGATTTTTCATATAAAAATGAAGAATAAGAACATATTAGAGCTAGCACTTCTAACGATTTTTCCTCTCAAATTCGATTTGAGTTTTCTCCAGAAAGGATCTGTGGATACCGTTAGAGGCCGGACGATTGAACGGCTCGTGGATTTGACTATTTCGAAGAAGCAAGATATTGTATCGGGAATCAGAAAAAGTTAGTTTAATTTTATCAATTTCTTGTTTTATGTTTCGAATCTAATTATGTTAAAGTTGATTCTATGGAAAAAAATTTTAAATTCATTCCGTTGCGCTTAGATTCGATCTTGCGTTGATTTTCCAACACTAATCACGACCCAACTCAGCGTTTCTTGAATGAGGTAATTCATTGGTTGGGCACAGGACAAAATGATGAGAGTTTGATTATTGGTTTCGATGTCTTTCATGAGAGTTTCAAAGCCATGAAGTTCCAAGGGATTTCACTGGAAGTATCGTACATGTCGTTATTTGATTGCATTAGTGTATCTCATCGGTGTTGAATAAACTGTGCATTGTGTGTTAATTGGGTTTTGAAAAAATATATAACCGAAGTGTAGTTGAAGTGGGGCATGAGTTCGGTGCTGGAATTTTTCTTTACCGTAGCTTTGTGTTGGTGATTACGTGAATCAGCTTAATTATTGTAATTGTAACGACTTCTAAATTTATTTTAGCAGAGCTTAACATTTTAGAATGTTGTTCTTTCTCTTTTATCTTAAATGTATTATTATTTTATTTTTAGTTGATTGATCATTTAAGTTATTTTTATTAATTGTTATTTAATTAAAAATAGTTTAGAAAAATTCTTTGTTAAGGTTAGTATAAGATGGTCATACTATTGGGTGTGAAATTCTTTCATGAAAAGTGAGGTTAAGAGATAGTGTCAAAGGTTAAGTGATGTCAACTTAATAAAGCCTTAGATAAATCTACTGTACTTCGGTAAAAGTGATAAGCTAAGTAAAAGTCTCGTATATGTAAACAAGATATGTCGAACTGTGTTACCAAATTTCTGCTGCTTTTTATTATTTTGTTTTTAATTGCTTTTGTTTTCATTTGTACTAGAAACTTTCACAATAAAATTGAAAAGTTTGTAAAACTACTGCCTCCTTCAGCGTCCAAAATTAATATATCATTTTCATATCAGACACATTGTAGATATCATAAATAAATTTGTGCCTGCCATCATTTAAGTGGATAAGAATGACACCTATTCCTTTTGCTCAAACTTGAGAGTCGTTTCCAAATGTCACAACACCTTGTATTTTTTTATCAAGATCAGAGAACATATCTCGACTTCTACTCATATAGTTGCTTTCTCCTATGTCAAGGTACATTATGCCATTAATAAAGTGAACTCCATTTCTTCTTGATGACTTTTTGCAAAGTTTACCTTCTCATTCACATTTTTGCTTTTGTTCTAACAATTTGATTCATAGTGCATATATATTTTGCAATTGTAACATTGAACTTGAGCATTGTCATGCTTATTAAAGGAAAAATTTAGCTCCCTTTTTTTTCTTAATTGCCTTGACAGTTTCTCCTCTTTCATCGCATCCACTGCCTCAGCCTCTATCACGTTCACGACCTCTGTGGTTTTTACCTCTATCGTTTATAGTAAGCTTGTTTTTAAGAAATTAGTTCAAAACTTCTTGATTCTTTTTCTTTCTTAACCTTTATTCATAAGATTTTAATGCCCCTATGAGTTCATCAATCTATACATTTTGATTCTAAAATTGCAATGACAATATAATCAAAGCTTGGAGTTAAAGCTCGAAGAATTTTCTCTATTACTCGAGCATCATTCAAAACTTCTCTATATCTTTTTATTTCGTTAACAACAACCAACATTTGAGTACAATAATCGAAAATGTATTCATTCTCTTTCGTATCAAGAGATTCAAACTCATAAAAAAGAGTTTATAAATGCACCTTCTTTACTTTATTAATGCCCTTGGGAATATTTTGAAGAATCTCTCATTTCTCTTTTGAAGTTATTGAACTTTCAACTTTCTCAAGCACGACATCATCCAAGCATTGGTGGATGAGAGTGAGGGTATGTTAATCCATTCTTTGGTCTTATGTAAAGCCTCTCTTTCGGTAGGACTTAAATAAGCCTCATTTGGAGGTCTCTCGTAACCTTTCTTTATCATCTCCAATACATCATAAGAGGCTAGTGGATGTGAATACACCAACTTACATAGTCGTCTTTGCTAAGGCGAGGGAATTGGAATGGAAACATGTCATTTGTCGTCCTCATTCCTTTTTAAATGGCTAAGACAGCCTAGCTCAGTTGTCACTTTGTTGGAACAAATATATTGGAAAATGAATTTGCAAATTTGGAGTGAAAGAGGGCTCGGAAGAAAGGAAGCTTTCTATTATAAGCTCTTCTTATTTTTTTTGGGCTTAGCTTATAGTATGAGACTCATATCCTATTTATAAAACTCATGGGAGAGTTTTAGATTCAACTGTCACCTACTTACATTTAATATTTTTTTCCAACTTCTATCAATTAATATAACATTCACGTAACTCATCATTAGATTATTCTAAGTAGTAAAATTTAAGTATAAAAATCAAATTTATTTTTCTAACAAGATTAAGCCAAAGAGAACGACAACAAAGGGTTTTTATAAGGAATAATCACGAACCATTCTTTAATAAACAGTATGGAATGAAAACATAAACGCTCTATAGTTTGAGAATTCTTACCAATATTGAATTTGCCTGTAGCCTAACAAGCGACAAGTATGAATCATTTCAGAAAAAAAAAAAAAGTTTTAACGAGTTTGTACTTTGTAGTGAGGCCGTCACCAATAGGGAAGCAGTTTCTCTGTTTATGTAAACCAGTTCTTATTCTATTTTATTAAACCTCATCTACTCATTTATATGAAGCCTATATAAATGTGTTCATAAAATTAAATAACACATGGTTAAAACACCGTAAATAGTACAGAGGATTTCATGTGCACAGTAGAACATCCTTTAGGACAAATCAAAGATTTAATAACATGCTTAGGTTGAATTCAAAGTGTCAGCTTAAAGCTTCTTCCATGGCCTAAGCCTATGTTAGAAGTTAAAGGACTAATGATACAAAATAGTATATATCTTTGTGCAGGAAACAAAAAAAGAGTTCATACACCAAGGAAGTAGGCAAAATGATGACACTGGACGCAATCTCGTACTTCTGTGAACCAACATATAAATATTTATGGTTCCTAATTATGATGTCACTTTTCATCCTTTTATTAAATAAACTCTCTTGGTCATTGAAAGTCTAAAGCCAAAAAGCACTTTCAACATTTGATTTAACAAGTATGTCGACAGAAGTTCCACAAACCAGAGTTAAGACTATATTCTAATTCTTTGTTTCAAGTTTAATTTCGAACACTTGAATCTGAAACCAAAACTTAAAAATTCAGACCCACCAAAATTATACTCTTATCACGTTACATCTCTCCATATAAGTTAGTTATGAAGGCTACTCTACTCCAAGGTTCCAAATAATGTCCAGTAAAGGCAGGAGTAAGTACACCTCGAGGTTAGATAAAGAGATACATATACGAAAATTACTTAAATGCTGGAAAAAGGATGATTTATGTAGTCACTCATTGTATATGATCAACATAAATATGCATACGGTGATTGAAACCTAGAGCGGCTGATCCATTTGGAAGATATGTGACTAGTAAGGTGCAAGACGGAGAGCGCAAGTCCATTTGCCTTGGATCTATTCTTCTCATCAATCCATTGTTGCCTCCATCTCCTTTTCTTTTTTCCGCTTATCAGTTTCTCTACTTAACATACAAAGCTGATTGATATTGTCTATTATCATGAGGAAGTGATCATTATTCGACTTCCACTCACAGGAACATCTGTTATTGTTTGGAAGAACAAATTCGGCCAAGCACCTCGCTCTGTGTCTCAAACATGCATATAACTAACAATTTGCTGTGCAATCAGTTATTTGTGAGCCCGAACCCTTAAACCTGGGATTGATCAAAAACCACTTATCTGTCGCATTTTCCCTAAGATTTATATGTGTCCAGTCAACCGAAAAAGGATACATTCCAATCAGTGTAAGTACAAAACACTATTATCGATAATTTAGTGTAGCAGACAGCAAATGTCCTTAGTCTGAATATGGCGAGTTGAAATCTTCAATCCGTAGTGCCAAGTTAAGCTGACCTTCACCTTGACCTCCTGCTTTCCAGTTCACAAAATGTAACAGCAAGGGCTATCTTGATCTTGACTTCATGTTTACCAGTTTACTACATCGCTCTTCGTATGAAGCTGGAACGAGTTTAAGCAGTAACAAAGTGAGGATGATACCAGTACTGAAGAGTGAACAAAACCCAGTAGACGTCATCTTTACAACTAATAAATTAGATTCCAGCTGAGCAATTTTTATTGAGCATTAATTCAAGTAGCTCAACGCATATTAATCTAAGTTTTCTAACATTAAGCATGGCACAAATTTCAATAGTCTAACTAATAGTGCTTTGAACCTGTCACAATAAATCAACTGAAACTCCATTCGTTGATATTGTCCAACATGTAAAAAGACATGAAGGACTTACGTTCAGTTTGCCTTGACAATAGTGGAACATGAGAAGAAGTCTTTTTCATTAGTTTGCTTGACGTGCTTGCACCTGAAAAGTCAAAGAAAAGGAGGATTAACAAAAGAAAATGGAAATATGTGGTTGTTTTAAGAAAAGGGAATAACTTTCTGTACAATTTGGTAGATGCAAACAGCTAAGAAAAGCCTCATGGAAGATAGCAGCTTGTAGCAGGTACATTCGGCATTCATTATCCAAGTGAACACGCACAGCTTGCAAAGCATCTGAGCAAAATTCAGCAACAGAAGTTATAAAATCCATCCAAAAACTGTAACTGAATTTGACTACTTCTGAGCAAAATTCAGCAACATAAGTTATAAAATCCATCCAAAAATTGTAACGGAATTTGACTACTGGTTCTGGTAATCATTAAGGTAAATGGGAAATGAAGTGTTAAGAATGTAAACTGATATTGCTGTATGGAACTCCTCAGAGCAAATGAAGTAATTTCATTATGAAAGGTTTGCTTGATGGCAGTTACGAGAAATTTTAGCAATCTATGTTGTACAAAATAGTGAAACCTATTTGTGTGCCAATACAAGAACCAATTTCCAAGAACATACAGCTGGCTGATGATGAGGCGTAAGGCATTTTGGTATAAAGAAATCTCCTTGGAAAATGAAAGTCAAACTGAATGCAGATGCATGTTAACTTGCATCCTCCCTCTTCATAAAACTGAAGATAAAAATATAAAATGAAGAATTGAAGTTCAGTTCTCCCTGTAATAGTATTTCATGTATTCAAAATAGACCAAAGACAACAGCGGAAAAAAATGGAAAAAGATAAGAGAAAACGAGCCATGTGGATGAATGCATTTCAAGTACCTAATGAACACGTAAACTTCAGGCCTTCAAATTCACACGACTGAAGAACCAATGGAATATCTGGAGCCATGTGGTACTGGGGTTTCCTTGGTGTTTGACGAATATCTAATAGTGCATCTATCACCTAGCATTTGAGAAAATGTTAGCTTTTCCACATACAAAGTGCACCATAAAGTGAATACTAAATTGGTGCATTATAGGAAACGGAAGAACATTAATAGCTGATTCGCATAGTTAAACCAACAATAGTCCTTAAATGTTACAACAGAAATGAATAGAGCCATTTCGCTGATTAGTGGGGAAAATCAAGATAAAAATTCAAACAAATGAACTCTCCTTGTTTAATAATGTTACCAACATGCAGAGAAAATTGTCCTGCAATTGTAACATCAGAAGGCCAGGATCAAAAAGCCGTCATTTCCAATAGAAGTTCTGTGGATATTGAAAGCAAAGCTATAGAATGATAATAAATATTAACCCAATCCTCTGACTTATTTCATGCATTTAAAGTTAAAGTGGAAGTTCATCTAAAAGCATGCGTGTACTTCTTACATCACCTACAGTAAAATTCTCTCTGGCCATTCACCCAAGCTCATATTCAGGAAATGAACTATTAAGAGCAAGAAAGTATCCCAAACCAAATTAAAATGTAGAGGGAACAAAGAATAGTTGTCTGTGCAGAATTCTTTATCGTACGAAACTAAAAATTGAAAGAATAATATAACAGCACAATTTCAAGACCCTCTGGTACGCACATCAGGTGATTCAAGACGTTGGCCTATCATAAATAGCACTGCAACCATGCACCGGACTTGATGCCAAAGGAAAGCTCTGCCCTTAATTTTTATTGCATAAAGTTGGCTGTCTCCAATTCTGTAAAAAATTTATGCTCAAGTTGCAATACTTGAACCACACATTCAAACACAGGAAAATTTTTGTTGAAAAGATATGCCAATAACTCTTGCAATCTAAAAACATGGCAATAACTCTTGCAATCTAAAAACAACAAAATAAAGTTAATCATGTAGGATAACTACAAAATTCTCTTGGATTCGCACTTGAAAGATACATGGTAGGTTGTAATGGAATGGGTATGGAATTGAAAATTGTTGTGTAAAATGCAAGGGGGGTTATGCAAGTATGGATATGATTTAAACTTGAGTAAGCTCCATAAATTATAAAGCTAATGAACAATCAAATTAAAAAACTAATGAAGTACTGCAACAATACTACACAACTTATTACTTGCTACCAAACTTAACTTTTAACTTTTTATTGCTCCATCGGAAATGTTCAATATCAGTGGAGTCTCTGCATGGAGACTCATAAGGGTGTAAGAGATAATGCATGTTGTGCATATTCCTATTCATTTTCGTTTTTCTTCACCTCTTGTATTCCACATCAAGATGACGTAAAACAATTCAACATCTACAGGAAGCCATCGGGAATCCACCATAGATTTAAAATTGCTATTAACGTACGAAGCAGGACAATGTTTTATGAACAAGTAGTTACTACAATACATGCTTTATTGCAGCCAATGACAACATGGAGACAAGCATGAAGAGAATATACTTTTATAAACAAAGAGGCAAGAGAACAGACTTTTGCACACAAAGCAAGAAAATTTGAGTTTTAACCTCTGATCACATGGATGGATTTCAAATAAGGATATGCTTCGCTTATAATTATGAACATTTGCCACATCCATCTTACAGAAATTTCTGAAGTCATGTTCCCCAATAAATTTCTGACCTGCTATCTCCATATCCTGATAAATGACAAATGAAACAAGAAATACTGAATGTATCAGCACTATGCAAGTATCATCAAACCATTTAAATATCTGTGGGAAATAACTTCACACCAAAATGTTCAAGGAGTCACTCCAAAATAAATATTTATACTCCCTTTGCAAACAACTGAACCTGCATTAACAGACAGAAAGGAACAAATATTAGCAACATCAATTACCAACACAACTTGAAGGAGACACCTTATTAAGCTACTTAGAAGGACCTTGCACTGAAATCATTTGGAACAGGACACCAGCCTATAATTCGAATATCACTTGGGAGGGCTCGATTCAACACTCTCACATAATCAATTTCTCCTTCTGCGCAAAGATAACAACATGGTGATTGTGTGAGTTTTTGCAACAAACTTGAGATTTTTTGCACATTTTACATTACTTCAACAATATTTTAGCATAGTTATTAATCTGGAAATTTCATTATGATCTTTAATAACATATAAACGAATGTCAGTCAATCTAGTAATTAGATCCTCTCAGTGAATCCATATACTTGGTATCATGGGATTGATCTAATTCATATTCCAAAAAGGAAACTGGCAAATCAAAAGATTTAATTAAATATACTTGGTAACATATTTATTGCTAAATTCTACTAAGAGGAATGAGTGAATTTCGCATTTTCAGAAAAGACAATTCTTCAAAACAAAAGAAGCCTTACAAAAATCAAAATCATCTACTCTAATCGATTACAAAAAGAAGAAGATCTAACCATTTTGGTCTTCTAAATTAGTTTCCTCTGAATTTTCATTGCCTGTATTAATCCTTCTGAGCTTTGATCGTAAAAATAAAGAAATGACCTGCATTAAAGATTTATGATGCTCCAAAATTCAGATGCATCATCCTAGAAACAGGCTTAAAAATGTATTATCAATAAAGCAAACAGAGATGTATTGATGAGATTGAAAAGAGAACAAAATGGCAGCTTTCGAGATGCGTTTCTCTCCAAGGAAATAACCACACTACTACAAATGCATGCCCCCCTAAATATGCTCTATCCCAATATAAACCCAATAACTTTGACATTCCTCTAACAAACATGACACAAAATACTTTTGGAAACATACCACAAAGCAAAATAACAGACTCAATACACATGTCAATTCTCACTTCGTCAACATTCCTTATTGATCCTTACTCTATCATGCTCTTCTTCTTTTTGCTATATGTGAATTTGACCGGAGGCCTGTCACATACCTAGCTTTAGGCAAGGACTATTATGACAATGTTTGGAAATGTATATCATTATTCTTTCCCATTCATCATAGGTGGGACACAGATCAACTCCATGGCTGATGACCATCAAAGGCATTTATTGCAATTTTTGGAAGGCTGAAGCTCAAATTCTCATGTTGAGAAATTTAGTGAAGTATATAAGTTCATCAAGGAACTTATAAGTTCATCAGGGAACTATTAAACCTACTCTTCCAAACACGTGTCCACTAAAATAGAATACTCTTTAGACTATTATTTGTCCACCAATTTAAGATGTGAATAAAGTACTGTCCCAATTTCAATTTTTATGACAAAAAGGTGAAAATGATATGCAAACAGGGATTTATTGTCTTATGATAAAAGCAAACATTCTTCCACATAAGCACATCATTATTGACAATGATTATCAATAGGCAAATATTAGGTTGTTTCATTGCAAATTTCAAAGCAACAATTACCAAGTAAGCAATAGAACTTTAACAAGCGAAACTAGTAGTAAATCTCCCAAAAGAACACGGGGTTTATGTTCTCTTTTGGATTAACCAACTTACTTGACCAACAGCAGAAACTCCCTTGTCTGTCCTACCACATCGTGAATATTGTATTTCTTTCTTTTCACCAACTAAAAGCCTCGTCTTTTCCAAAGCTTTGAAAATCTCAGACTGCAAGAGACACAGAATTTAAGAAAGAAATAAATTTGCAGAGTTGGTTTTGAATTTAAATAATATAATTTTTCTACCTTCTTAGATGTTATTAAATTAATTACTTTTAAAAAGTAATTAAAATAATAAAATGAATTAATAAAATATATATTTAATTACCATATATTAAAATTTTCTTGTATTTTGAATAGTTTTCATATTTATTAAACTAATATAAATGTTTTTTCTAAAATAGTTTTTACAATTTAAAAATAAGATTTCAAGTTATTAATGCAATATAGATCTTTTACAAATATAGATCTATTAATACAATATAGATCCTAAGAGAAAAATAACATGCCTTACAAAAAATGGTATATGAAAAGTTAAGATCCCACCGAGATTTGAACTCGGGTTACTGGATCAAGAGTCCCATTTCCTGACCAGAGCAAATTTATTTCTTATGAAATTCAACAACTGACAAGCTTATATCTGATCTTCTAAATAGTCTAAGTTTATAAAGCTTTCTAATTGATCATGTATCAACCTCGGCCATATATTGTCGAAGGATAGTGAAATGTTCGTTTCCATCATTTAAATAATACCTATGGTTTGAACCATGAAACAAAAGTCCTACATGATAACTAAACAACAAAAGTACCTCAATAGTTGGGTCCATTTGTGCCTCTGAAGCAAAACCATAAAACCTGAAACAAGTTAAATTTCGTTACCCTATAGTAGACTATTATCAGTAGTAAATGGCCTCCTGTATATGCTCAAGGAAAAGAATAAGGGGAAATCAGATTAGGATCAACCTTATAATGCATTGGTTTGCATCAACAATTGAAAACTTTTAAATACAAAAAGGTGAACTTGTGTCAGTTTTCGTTCTTTAGCAATTTATAAGGGATGCCTAAATTTTACTTTTGTGGATGACAACGTATGCAACTTCCAGACCTACACTCTAAATACATCAAATTAATAAATAGAGTTCAATTATATACCTTTGACCAAAGTACATGACCTTTAAAGCAACATGTCTCTTCATATCATGTTTCATTATCCTTGTTTCATAATCTGTACGAGAAAGTAAAATCACAAGCTGGATTAATAAAAATGATAGATCACCGGAGGAAACCTTTTAATTCATAATAGAAAACCAAATATTAGATCATATTATATATTTCAATAATAATTGAGCTTTAACATGTATCAAACTTGGCTAGAATAAAAACAGAAAATTCCACAGAAAGTCTTTAAAAGGTCACAACCCATTGAGTGCAGCACAAGAGAGTGTCATCAATGTACGTTAAACACTATTATGTTTTGTATGATGCATTGATATACCATTGCCAAGATATGCATCCAAAAGAGTAAATGTGATGTACCTTGACCTACTATGATCTTCAACAGAGGTGATTCATCATTTTCGCTTCTCAAGTTTCAGTTTCTGATGTAAATTAATCTCACAAAGTACAAGTGCAAACGAAGAATGATAACCTAGTAGTAAACTGAAATGTGTTCACATCATCAGCAAGAAAAAGAAAACAAATTACAGAAATTTAAAACTAGTGGAATACCATCAATTCAATATGGAAACAGTTAGTGACAAACTGGCTATCAGATTTCAAAAAATGAAAAATAGCTATCGCTTTCTAAGAATATATCTTGGACCAAATTTAAAAGTTAAAACCTCAAAACAAACCTGGTTTTGTCGAAATTTTCTCCTCTTTTTCGGCCTCAACTATTGAATTTCTTTTTCCTGTCCCCTCCATTGAATTTTTGTATTGCGGAGCAAACTCGTGAAGCTTTTCCCCCATCTGGAGGACAAATTAGTAGTGTTTAATAGGGAGCTTAACTGAAAAGGCAAACTAAACAAAGGGGGAAAAAAACCTAAATAGTACACTTGAAGAAGAAAACAAATATAAGCAAACCTCATTACAGCGGCACTTGGAGAGTCTCAAGAATAACCTAGCACTCTCAGACTCCAGTTCCTGAATGCAATCAACCGGGAAATGAACTATCGGTTTCACTTGGAACACGAAAGGCCAAAAAGCAGAAATATCCCATACGTGCCTTGACTCGGTTTTGCAGAGAAGCTATCTGGGTTCTTAAGTCGATCACCACTTCTTCTTCTACTAATAGTGACATGGTCAGTTGGCCTTAGTTGTTCCCTTCGGCGGCAATAAGATAGTCCTGTGGGCAGTCACTTTAGTGTTCAAGGTTGACAGTCTTCTTTTGTTCTACCGCATTTTTATTTGTCTTTTTTAATTTATTAACAAATTCTATTTGCTTAATTTTTCAAAATTCATAAAAACCATAAAACTTGTTTTTGATTTTCTATTTTAGTTTTCTTGTTATAATCTGATTTATTATTAATTAAATAGATTATTTAAATATTTAATTAATTTTATACTATTTCATCATCGTCACCCAGTCCGAAATTTTAAAATGAAACGGAGTACAGGAAGAGCTGATAGTATGTATTCTTACCTTTACATAATAGAAAGGTTGTTTCTGGTAAACACACATGCTAATGAGATAATATAAGAATGATGCAGGTTACAGAGAAAAGGTAAAAATCTATGTAACTAAAATTTCAATAAATACATAAATAAATAAGGTTAACAATAAAAATAATAAAATTTATATGAATATATAGATGTATACTAAATTAAACTAAAACTAATAATAATAAAACTAATAATACTAATAATAATAACAATACTCGCTAAGTAGTAACTATTGTTCCAACTAAAGGGGACTAATCCATACACATTTTCGTAACAGTGGCAGAGCTGGCAAAAAAAACTAAAGTGAAAAGAATTTGTAAGCAACCCTTCCAAAAATCACATTACTTAACAGAAATATAAAAAAAAAAACAAAATCTAATATGTATAAATAAAAATAAATGCAAATAATACTAATACTAATAATACTCAAAGGTGCTAATAATACGAATAATAAAAACTAATACAAAGACGAAAAGACAATCAAATAAAGTAGTACTAAAATAAAACGGAGGAAAGGAAATAACTAGTGGACCAGCTAAAGGGAATCTCAATCCTGTAAAAACACCCATGATGTCGTCACAGTAGGAGAGCTCAAAAGGGAAAAAAAGACTGAAGTGCTGGTAAGGGAGTCTTTGGAGAGTTTATAGATAGAAAGATTTCACAAAAACACGTTATGCCCAGTACAATTAAATACCCTAACTACAAATAAATCAACATAATGATAAGTTACATAAAAGGATAGCCAGATCAACTTTTTTTGTCAAAGGATGATAATGATATTGAATTGTTAAATTTTATACATATGATGTATTAGATGTAATAACAATTCATAAAAAGCTGAAACTTACATTTCATTGAAGTTATTAATAATTTTAGATGAAATAGTCATATTTATTAAATGAAATATTATTTTAAACTTTTAAAAATTTAAATTATTTAAATCTAAGTAAAAATTAAGAGAAATAGAAAACAGATGATTTTCACGAATTTTGTTTTAAGCTAACCAAGAGGTTTTTGGGATTTTGTTAGGTTTCTGAAATTTTTGTTCTTTTGCATCTTTTTGCTTTTGATATTAGCCTCTTTGTGTGATTTAAGGTTTATTGCTTTTTGGGTTTTGTTATTTTGATCTCTTTGCATTGGGTATTGTTGGAATTGAAGAAAAATAGATAAACTTTCTCCAATGAATTGAAGAAAACAAAGTCTTTGTTAAAATTTTTTTGTTGGATGTCTAGTTTCTCTACTTCAGTTTTAACCAAGTTGATTTTACATGCTCCTGGCACCCTCTCGTTCTTTGTAGAACAATCCCATCAATTTATGTTTTGGGTTTTTTCCT
>JANIPM010000003.1:45030885-45043045 GCA_027478405.1 Erythroxylum cassinoides
TTAAAAGAATTCATTTTTTCCCTTTCTTTTTCATTCGATCTTTATAAATATGAAGAAATTTTATCTTTAATCTGTGCCAAGGTTTCTGATGAATTAGAAATAGAATCTTTATTTAAATAAATTCTATTAACTAGTTTTTCAAAAATTCTGTTTTTGATAATTGAACTCGATAAGCATGACCTCATTATGAACATAAATTCCCAAAGTATGGAATCATTGACCTAAATTAAATGAGATATGATAGCTTCTTTATGGTCTAACATTCTTGCCAATACATTATCCTTATTTTGTTTTAAATTGTAATCTCTAATAAAAAATATAGCTTTATGAGCAAAAGAAACCTAAGGACTCAATTGTATGGATATGGAAAATATAGATTTCCAATCCTCACAAGAAAAAGAGGGAAGCAGATACTCAATTTAAAGTGAGTAGATCTTCTTGACCGGTATTCAAAAGGTGTGATAATCTATGTATATTAGACCTTTTTAGGCAATTATAGATCTTATGAGTCAATTTTGATTAGTTAATAAAGTATATTTCAATAATATTTTATAGACAAGAGCATAGCAAGTTACAAATTCTGTCTCATTAGGATAGACATGTATTTTATTTCTATATTAATCATATCAATATGTAAATGAAATCCTTTTGACATAAAAAAAAGGATCTAACTACTAACCAATTGTAATATTTGTTAGAATATAAACTTGGTATGCCAATTTTGACTAACCATTATATTATTTACAACTCAAACTGCATTTAGTAATTTACTAACTTACCTATAATTGTATAACTATATGGACAAAAGTTAGATAAATCATTAGAAGTGATTTAGTCAATACTTAGAAGGAGTGAAGACTTTTATAAAATTTTACTCACATGAGTTTAGAATTTGAAATTTGTTGTGTATATACAGATTGCTTCAATTTTAATAATCAAAGTAAAGATGTGATATATAATCGCTTTCTAATCTAAGCCATAGATAATTTATATACTTGATGATTTCATCATGGTGAACGCTCTAAAGCAAGTAATGCTAAAAGTCTTGATATAGGTGATGATCGTGATAACAATAATGATGTAGATGATAGTGTTAATAACGACAATGCAAATGATGGAATTGGAGAAATGTTAAACGATGTGGAGAATTATTTGGAGACAATTAATGATAATACTTTGCCTAAGACATTTAGTGTAGTTACATGATAATTTTAAGAAGCTATTGGAAGTAGATAAAGAAGATTTATTTCTAGTGCGCTCTAATTTTTCACAACTTTCTTTTGTTGTGAAGTTGTTGCACTTAAAGGTATATAATAGGTAAAGTAACAAATCTTTTGACATTTTGATTGAGTTTCTCAATGATGAATTACCGATTAGCCACAAATTGCCTAAATCTTAATATGAAGCAAAAAATGTTAACGGACCTTGGATTAGGATATATATCAATATATGCTTGTAAACAAAAACAATCATAGATATAAGGTGGCATAAAAAGAAACAAACTGGTGATAATATTATGTGTCATCCAGCAGACTCAAAGGTATGGAAAATTTTGATCAAAACTTTCCATGGTTTACAGATGATTGGGTTGGCCTCTGATGGATGTCTCTTGTCTTATTATAATGTTAGTAACATTTATCTTACTTATAATGTGATTAATATTGATGATATAGGGTCTCTTGATTATGATGATTGAATCTATCTTGATTATAATGATTAAATGTATTATAAAACTACTCATTCTATTGTATTATTGTAATGTTAATAATATTTATGTATTTTTCTTATAGATATATAATATAATGGCATATGGAAGAAACAAAGGTAAGAAGGTAGCTACTATAAAACTTGTAGAATGGAGGAATGTGGAACTTTAACGAAATCAATCAATTGATGCCAGAAATTCAATTCCTAGCCAACAATAACATTCTACCTAAAAGAACAATGAAAATAGTCATGTAGGTTTGAAATGTTTTTACCTTCAAGTGTATATATATATATTCAAGTATATAACTTTTTCTTATCAAATTTTTTTATCATAGGAAATAGAGTCTATTCTAGTACATTTCCATAACATGGCAATAACAATATTTTCCTTTAACTCATACACATCAACTTCATTCTGCCTCAAACTACTATGAAGCTGCTACAGGTTTGTTAGTTTGCAATACCTTCAACTAGAATTAAGCTCAAATATAAAATTTTAAATTATAATGTTATCTTATAATTTTTCATCTATTGTTAGCTTCCCATGCTATTACTGAAAAAAAGGCAAAGGTAAAACTAGAGGTTATGAATTGAAACAAATGAATGTTGCAATGAATTAGAAGTTAGCAATACAGATTGATACTCAACAAGGTCATCCTATAGATAAGGTCCAATCTATGAAATTGCCAAATAAGTTAGGAATTATTGCAAGCATAGAACTATCTTTTCTTAAACATGATAAGGACTTGAAGGAAGACAACTTGCTTGAAAATGCTTTGAAAAAATTGCAATAATTATACAAAATCTTTAACTTTATAGGATATTGTTTCAATGATTTTGAGATAATTACATTTTTACTTGTTGTTCATAGTTGATATTGAAAATTATGGACATTGAGAACATAGATGTTTCAAACTGTTTACCTACAAAGGACTAGGTATTATCATTTCAAGTTGCATAAGTATCATAAATCTTTTTCTTCTTATGCGAGGCACGAAGCTATACTCCCTAACGAATGTCTAAACAAAATTTGAATAGTTCTTGTGATTAATGCTCTGACTCGAAAGTTTAAGTTTGTTTTATTTACCTTCATGTTTGCTTGCATTAATCTTATTAAATGATTTAATAACTAAGTTATGTTTTTATCTTGATTTAGAAATTTTGTGAGAAGGAAAGGGTGAGTGAATAAAAAATGAAAACACCTCATAATCAAATGTCAAAGTCATTTGTTGTTATTCGAAATGAATATGTAAGATGTAAGATGTAAGATGTAAGATCTATGTTTTTAAGTTATACTTAAATTAATAAAAATTAAGTTATTTATTATGCCTTATTTTTTGTTTCATAAAGCAGAGTGAGAAGGAACTAAATCGAGAAGAGTTTAATAGGAGCACACTATATAAAGTCATTCATTATAAAGAAGGTAAATGATGGATGTCAAAAGAAGCAAAAAAACAACTATTGAGTATAAAAGCTTGTTCAATACTTTTGTTCATTTATTAATGTAGTCTTAAGTAGTAATGTGTGGATTGAATATTGTTTTTTTTTACAATTTTAGAATAAGATGCAAGAGTTATTGGAGAAGTCTAAGATTGAGGAGAATGAGCTTAATGCAGAAGACATTTGTGATACAATACTTGGTACTCATTTTGATTATATGAAAGGCCTTGGCTATGATCCTAAGTCAAATGTTCCAACCTCAAAATATAGAACAATTATTGAACATCTTCAAGAGAAAAACATCAAACTTAAGATTGCATTATAGTTTAAAGTGACTAGGGGAGAAGAAGCTTGAGCTAAATTGAAAAAACATGATATGTTATTAAAAAGGTAACTTGGCTCCAATTATGATGGAAATAAAGAGAAAAGTGAAGGGTGTTAATTCTATCTCCTATACTTATCCTATCACTTTCTCAATGTGCTATAATTTAATTTTAATACTTTTTTCTCATATTACATAATGGATGAAGAAGTGATTATATTGTGAATGATACAGTTATGTGGTGTTTGTTTTAATTAGAACCAAATACTTTAGAATATCAATACTCTAACAATATTTTTAGTTGATTTTAACCAATCGTTTTTAGATGATTATAGGTTCATGGATTTGAACAATATTAGGTAGTTATTTGAGTTATGTTCAAATATTTTTTTGTAATATGAGCATCTTTGTCAGTATGTTAGACATATTCGAATATGCGAAGTAATATCTTTATTTATTATTTTGTCTATCAAAATTTCTCAAGCTATCTTTGATACCTTGTATAGAAACAAACGATCATCCTTTAATGTTATATTACTTTTATTAATACAATTTGAAGATATTTATATAATTTTACGTTATATTAGAGTGCTTGACATTTTGAGTTAATAATATTTTTCTATGATTTAATTTATAGTAATAACCAAATAATTTACAATAAAAACATGTTGATACATTATATACAAAATGTGTTATTCAATATTATGGATTAAAAACATAACAAATAATAAATTTTATTCTTCCTTAAAGCCTGTCCTAATTTCCTAATGAAAAATACATATGATCTATATTTTAAAATTGTCGCACATTTGTCTCGGAATAAATATTGTAATCATCACTCATTGTCTAATGCAATTAGACGCTGTTCCTTATCAACAGTCATTGCTAAATTAAAGAAGTGTACAATCTAGACTATAGATAACGTGAAAAGTTGGACAAAACGCGAACTGGAGGCAGTTTGGATAATAACTTAGGTTGTAAACTATTTAACATAAAATGTAAAAAAAAGTATTTGTAATGAGCTTTCTAACATCAATATTTCTTTTCTACTTAAATATGTTAGGCATATGATCTTTAGTCTTCGTTATCAAGGCATGTTAACTCTTCTTTTGCCTTCTAAAAGAAAAAGGCATCGATGATGATTCCATTCAGAACCCTTTTCGCTAAGTTGTAGACAAGGAATTCTGTATATTCTTCAAACGCAAGCCGATTACATCACCTTTTAAGTAATGGTGTGATGCACGAACTGAGGCAAGAAAACCTGTACTTAAAGCTAAGAATTAACCAACACGTACGTACAAATTAAGAGCTATGCAATTATCAATACTTTATATAGAGACAACTATGGTTTTGATTTAGTGTTCATAGTTCCAAATTCTTATCAATTCTCACTCGATGCTTCTAAGGATTAAAAATCTCGGCATCATGCATGGAAAGCTTTACCTATTGATGCCTAGTTTTTGGTACATGGAAAATTAGATACATCCAAAAATCACTCTTTCATATTCATATTCATGTCATGATTTAAACTTTAGTAAATGGAAAGAAGTTTTTCTTTTTATATAGAAGTTATGTTAAAGTTAACAAAAAATGCTTTAGATATTACCCAATTGAATAACTAACGGAAATTTGTGGTCTAAAAGTACTTAATTGATACCTGAAATTGAGTACTTTTAAAGGAAAAAGAAATGAAAGCCCTAAACGAAATCCTAAGAGTAAGTATATTGACTGAGGTTATGTAAAATTGTATACCATGGATATAAAATGAATCTTCATGTCAAATAAGTGTTCATACTAAAGCTGTTTCACTTAAAGCAAAATGCAAAAGGAGCCCTCGTTATTTAAATTGAAAATTTATGCCTTATGAAGGTATCCTCAAAATTGATATTAACATAAACAAATGCAAAGCAATGCTACTTATTCTAAATTGAATGTTATGTTTAACTATAAATTGTCTTCAATATTGATATTAACTATTTTCTTTTTGATAATGTCAAACTTCTCATTCATCAATCAATACATACAAATATTACATCTAACTCACCGAAAAGAAGTAATTATTGCATTCATTTCAGCAAACAATAAATTAAATTTATATCACTGGAAGCTCTAAGTCTTATCCAGTTGATTTTAAAGTTCTTTAGACTGTGTGAGCTAAATAAACTTTACCCCCATTTTGGATTGAATCCCTTTCTCGTTTTATACCTCGCAGCTTAAAGAATAGCAATGAAAAAAAAGGGAATGCTAATTCGGTTTACTTATCTTGAACACCTGAAGACGAAGGCCACACAGTAACAAGAAATAGGAGTAGAACCACCCTAACTATTAATTAACGTCTGATGCTCTACTTATGAAAAATGCTTATTAAATAAGTGAAACATTATAATGAGGGTAACAAAGAGAGATCAATTTATGAGAAAATATGAGAGAGTAGTCAGTCATTTGTTTCCTTTCTGAGGATGTGGATCCTGATGATAAAAGAAATCTTGTCCTTTACTTTTCATCTTAATTTGAGATGCTCTAACTTTATAACCAAAATAAGCAAAGTCGAGATACCATCACCAAGTAAGCCAAGGCATGAACTGCTTCAATAAGGCAAATATAACTAATGAACATCTGATCGAAATCCTAACAAGACTACAGCATACAAGTTGCTTTAAGGTTAATGAAATTTCTTGCTAGCCAGTTTCCTTCAATTTTTCCTTTCTCTAATATTTAAAGTTGTACATATATGGGTACCATTCCCCCGGAACTAGGCCAGCCATACCGAGCAATCTTGGATGAGAAGTGGGAGGTCATGAATGCATATTACAAGGAGCACACAGACCAGGTGCTATTTCCAATAACAGCAAGAAGAGACACAGCACTTCACATGGCAGTGTTCAGCAACAAGAAGAAACCAGTAAAGGATCTTCTTGATATCTTGAACGGCTTTGAGATCCACCCGGAAGAGGACACATTGATTATTCAAAACGCATTTGGAATGACCCCTCTTCACGAGGCAGCCACCTGTGGAAACTATGAGGCCGTAAAGTTGCTTTTCAAAGCATATCCAGAGCTACTCTATGTCAAAAATGTATATGGTGAAACACCATTGTTTAGGGCTGCTGTGTTTGGTCACACAAGAATATTAGACTACTTAGCCAAGCAACCAGGGCAGATTGTTGATAACAAGCTACTAGAGATTCACCGTGTTAGGCCTGATACAACCTCCATTCTTCATGTAGCTGTACAAGGAGAACACTTGGGTACGTTTTTCTCTCATTTTGGTGTAGAACACTGTTTGCTGTTTGGTGGATTTAAATGTGAATGAACATTAACCGGATTATGTCGTGTCATCATTGTAGATACTGCTCTCCTGTTACTAAGGATGGATGAATCGCTTGGGGAAGCAATGGACGGCCGAGGCATTACAGCACTTCATCTTCTTGCTAATTTGCCATCTGCTTTTAAGAGTTCATACTCCAAGACCATATTCAATACATTTATTTATCACTGTAAGTTCAACAACAGAACTCAGATTTCTAACTTGAGCAAAGGAGAAATTGATGATTATTTTAATAAGATTTACATACCACTGTGAAGTAGTAGTAGCAATTAATTAGGGAACTCGTCAACCTCGTGCGGTACTATTCTGTCATGTATAGTTTATTTCATAATACTATGCTATGTCCTCTAACCACGTCTAATGTATATATTGGCGTTTTATAACATAGAGACTTGACATGTCATGTGTGTTTGAAAATTAAGACCTAAAGGAAAGTACAAAATTAAAACAATTATAATAATCCTAATACTTGAATTAAAAAAAAGAAAGGGAGAACCCGAGTAGAAAATCCGTTAGAGATAAACATCTTATTCCTATTCATTATAGGCACAATTCTTTGTCTCTCTTCCAGTTTAATTAGGACAGCAATTAAATAAAAATCTTATTAAAATTAATCTTTAAAGTGTTGCGCTTGATCGATGGTTCAGTGTTATAGTATTACCAATATAAGTACTTTGAAGAATTTTTGGATAATAAAATGTTGTTACCAATATAAGTATTTTGATATATATAGGATGATGAAATACTTCAGAACTTCTTAAAGTAAGAATTTTAGAGAGAATCTTATAGACTACCCTGCAGTAAGATATTTAACTAGGCTTATTTTGAAATAGGAGTATGATTTACAAAAATAATTTTAAATCGATAACATTATTACTTATAACATAGGCAGTCCTACATTGTAAAATGTTTTATATGCAACTTAATTCAAGGGTTAATATATTAACACTACGTACTGCATTTTATTCGCTTTGGACTACCTTTTCACATGATATCCTTTAATTTTATTTACTAATTGGCAAAAATGACACGTTTTTATTACAGGCCTACCAAATGAAAATGATGACTGTACTGCAAGATACTTGGAAAGAGGACAGCGTACTCCGAGCTGTTTCAACAATTTTAGCCTTCGTAATGGTATTTGAACCCATGGAAAATATTGCAGTTCATAATAGGCGATTCCATGCTAATGTTCGTCAGTTATTTCAATATGCTCAAAAGAAATTGATACTAAATGCATATCTTGATACAATGATTTAGCATAGCAAGAAATTATATATTTGATTTTTCTGCTAATGCAATTATATTTTTGGTTCTAATGTCTAGCACTGTTCTTTTGTTCTGTTTCAAAATTATATAATTGGCTTTTGCAGTGATGAAAAGCATCAAACTAGCAATATGCAGATCTATTTTTGGAGGTAACTAGTCTCCATTTCTATTAAAGAAGTATTGCCAAGTGGATTCTTTTTATGCCTTTCTTTTCTTCTGTACAAACACGAACAGGTTGGCCAGTTGTGGATAGAATTCGAGCTGATAAGAGAAGGCACGATTCTGCATTCGAAATTGCTAAGTTGCTTATAAAGAAAGATGCCTCCCTGAATCAAGCAATGAAAGTGGTGGACTACACCACAGAAATTCCAGCAGTAATGTACAAACCGCTCTTAGTGAGAGAGAAAGGACCAGGAGTTGATCATCGAATACGAAATGAAGGAAGCGAAAAAAGAGAAAATGGTCATCACGGTGATCACCAAGTACTACTTTCTCCTGAAGCTCCATTATTGACAGCAACTAGCAGAGGAATCACTGAGATGGTTCTCGAAATTCTGAACCATTATCCTCAAGCCGTTGAATATCACAACGACAGGGGCCAAAACATATTGCATGTGGCTGTGATGCACAGGAGGAAGGAGATTTTCAATCTTATAAAGCGTTCTAAGATACCATTGTCGAGGATGTACCATGCTATTGACAGTAAAGGCTTCACACTGTTACACCATGTTGCAGACACCAGGCATTACACTCGAGGGACCATGCCTGGCCCTGCACTCCAGCTTCAGGAAGAGCTTCAGTGGTTCGAGGTGAGTCCCTTAAATTCTAATATCAAGAGTGGACTAAAAGTAATACACGAACTCTATGATATATAGTAGTTTTGTTCATTGCAATGATTAGAATGCAATTGTCATTATGATTTGTAGCAACTGGCCCCAGATTCATCACCACTATTATTAATATCATACCAGACACCAGTACTCATGAAATTGAAATTCAAAATCATTACCCGTATGAAACTAATTTCGACGGGAATATGGAGAGAAAGAGGGAATAACAACGCCAACTTCACGTCTAATTGTCAAATAAGAAGGATAATCCTAGTCCTTATAGGAAGCAGCAACATACTAAAATATTATACCAGGACCATAGCATTCTTGTTCTCTTCGTTTCCAAATAAAATAATTTGTTTATGCTTGAAGACTAGGTAATTCCTTCTTGTTGTTGCAGCGTGTAAGGCAAATAGTTCCCTCGCATTATGTCATGCACAGTGACATAGTTTATTTCAAGTCTCCCAAACAACTCTTCGAAGAGAAGCACAAAGACCTACTACTAGAAGCACAAAAATGGACAAAGGAAACCTCTCAGTCGTGCTCTGCCGTGGCTGTCCTGGTGGCCACCGTTGTATTTGCTGCCGTTTACACTGTACCCGGAGGTTCCAATGATAAGGGAGTTCCTGTATTCCTCCATTCTCCTTATTTCCAGTTCTTCACAATCATGGATGTGATGGCTCTGGCAAGCTCGTTGACCTCGGTAGTGATGTTCCTTTCCATACTCACTTCTCCATTCGAATATGAAGATTTCCTCATCTCTCTCCCTCGGAAATTAACATTTGGGTTCACATTGCTTTTCTTCTCCGTGATGGCGACAATGCTAGCATTTGCTGCTACCATCATACTCGTTGTTCGAACTTCGAAGGATTGGACAACGAGTCTGATAGCAATTGCTGCGTTCCTTCCTGTCTCTGTGTTTGTGCTGATGCAGATGCACTTATATTCAGCATTTATAAGTACTCTGAGTGGTTTGTTTAAGGAGTTGAGAAAGTCTCTTCCTTTTACTAAGCCTTGTCGATCCCACAAAAGAAAGCATCGTTGAGTCTTACAAAGTCGTGGCTAACATTAGCTTTGGCTTGTCTCTTTAATGACAATTATTTGAGATACTTTCAAAAAGAAACAATTGATAAGTGAAGTATGTATAGGATGACACACCATTAATAGATATATCAAGAATGTCTATTATATTCTATCCACGAAATAAGGGTGTTTCAAGTAATGAAACTCTTTAATTTCTTTCTAAACTTATGCCAACGTTGGAAACTTTAGGCATAGGAGGAAAGTTGTTTCTTTCTAAACTTACGCCAACGTTGGAAACTTTAGGCATAGGAGGAAAGTTGCCATCTGTTTAACCAAAACTGTTGTGTCAGTTGCGAGGAAACGAAGAAACGATCAATGACTGGTGAAGTCACCGATCAGAATGAGACGTTTGAAAGATAAAAGCAAAAGATTGAACTATAAATAAATTGCAGAGATCATATGGTTCATTTTGAAGGTGATCAAACAATAATCATTAGGAGACTTAGAGAAAATTAGGATTATTTCGAAAAAAAAAAGTAAGTCATGGATATGGGTCAAGAGCCATGGGTTAAGTTTATAGTTCTAGGTCAATTCACCTGAGTGCCCACGTGCCCATAAAAATTTCATATGGATATCCAGATGTATGGCTCTGTTTGCTACACTAATAAATAACTAATAAAACCAATGTTTGGATTTAAGTTGTAAGAATTTTCAAAAATTAATCACTGAATTAAAAATCTTAAAAATTTTAATATTGAAATGAAATTATTCTAAAAAGTTTAGTATTTTAGAATTTGTTATCCTTAAGATACATGTACTAGAATTTGATATGTCAAAAATTTTAGTGAAAATAACTCTAATTTTGTGTCTATGCGTGCGTGGGTGTATGTGTGTAGGTATATGTGTTATAATAACAATAATTTTTAAGAAAATAAATATCTTTTTACAAAATCAAAATATTAATAATTATCAAACTATGATCGTTTTAAAAACATGTGTATATTAAGTATCGTGTTTGAATTTTATATTTAGTAATTAAAAATCTATTAGACAAGTAATGTACAAACTTAATGTAGTATCAAGTACCACTAGCATATAATGGTGATAACAGTTGAAGACAACTTGAGGAGAAAGTTTAAACAAAAAGGCCCTAAGGACCCCCTACTTCATTGCTACTAAATAAGCAAACGGAAATTGCCACTAACTATGATTCACAAAGACTTCCATGCTTCTCTTTGCTCCTACCAACTCTTTCAACTTCTTTTTTACTATTAAGGTCTTCCATCATGATCTTCCTTAACGTCTTATTTCCCTTCTTTAGTGGTTTATTCCCTCTAAACCATTACTTAGCCTTCTCCCCCTTCTCGTCTTGTTGCATTATTCTTTTGCAATTTCTATTCTTTTCCCTCCTCTTCTGGTACAGTTGGCCCCTCTTGTCCTAATGTCTTTCTATTCTTCTTTTTCTTCTTCAATCCTCTTTTTAGGTTATAAAGTTCTTTTTGGCTCTTTTCTTCTTTTATTGAGGTTCCTAATGAGGCTTCTTGATAATACCATTATCATTTTTGGAGTGGTATTTTGAATTTTCTTTTACTATACCCTTTCCTTTTTCCCTCCTGCTACTTCTACTCTTCACCATTTTAGGCAATTTCGAGTCCTATGCCTCTCTCACACCCTGACAACTTTCCCCTTTTGTTTGGCTCTTCTATTCCAACCATTTATCTTCCCTATCCTCTGATACTTCTCCTTTGGAATTTTCTAGATCCCCTTCAGGCCATTTAAGGATTAATTTATGGCGTTAGGTCTTTGATGATAGAAACTTTATTCATTTACTATTACCACCTAAACTAGTGATGGTAACTTTATTGTGGCTCATCCTCTGGAGATTTTGAAAGTTGAAATAACCAACTGGGAGTTCACCTTGGTTCAATATTTTCTAAATAAAATATGGTTCGATATTTTCTAAATAAAAGGACTGCATTTCCTCTCATCAATTTCTGATCATCTTATTATTAGAAGAACTTGAGTTTTTCATAATATTTTGATTAATAAATACAATCTTTTCAACTTCAAATTTTACACAGCATTAACTCCAATAGAGTATCAAAACAAGGTCCTTGGCACTTTAATAATCAACATCCTTTTTTTTACATTAATGGTAGCACAAAACTCTCCTTAAGGATCTAAAACATTATTAGATTCCTCTATTGATTAATATTTAAATATAACTCTAAAATACTGGAT
>JANIPM010000003.1:45451673-45462721 GCA_027478405.1 Erythroxylum cassinoides
TCTTCATTTATAAGCAAGACAACACTTCTTCTTCCAATTATGCCCTTAATGATTGAGAATTGTCCCATTTGCCCTTCCAATTATGCCTTATGTCTTTTATACTTAAGTGTCTTGCCAGCAGTATCCTTGAACATTCTAACATAACACTTTCTTCCAGAAGATGTCCCCCATTGTCTTAAGTTTCTAATGACATCAAAATCATTCAATTCGGTTCAGTGATTCGAAAGATATACTTCAAACATTTTTGGACTGCTCTTGTCCAAATCAGTATACTATGCACAACTTCTATCCGAAATTTAAACATCTTAGAAACTGAATTATATTCCAATTTCTGCATACCATTTGTAGTTCCATGTTTCTAGTTCACCACAAATTTGTAATCATCGCATTTGGAGCTATACCGATCCAAACATCATCAAAATACTGAAGTATGTTCAGTGAAATAACACCAGTTCATAGTATTTAAAAGCACACACACTGTACCCGTCCCACGTTTTCACTTAATCTCTCTCACTTCATTTCATATGGATACTATTTTTAGTGGAGATGTAGAGCAATGTCATACGAACCCAATGGTTTAAGAATGAAGTCATTTGAGTGTCTAGAAAAGAAGTTATAGCCAAAAGAATTCAATCTAGGTTTATCCTCAATCATATTGAACCTATCATGGGACAATTAGTATAACTTTCCCTAGAGATATTAGATTTAGGTTTTTTTTAGATGGTTAGAAATAGGAATTCAAGAGCTACAAATGTTATGAAGACCTAGAAGACAAATTCTATCTTCTGAATGATCAAAAATGGAAAAGAAAATATAAGATGAACAGTAACCAAAAAGAAGTTTATAAACAGTAACACAGAAGATGTTTTACAATTTTCATAACTTTCTATAAAGATATCGGATTTAGGTGTTATTTATATGGTTTGAAAGAGGACTTCAAGAGATACAACTTTCATGAAGACCTAGAAGAAAATTCCATCTTCTGAAGGATAAAAAATGGAACAAAAGATGTAAGATGAACAGTAACCCATAAGAAGTTTATGAACAGTAACACAAAAGGTGTTTTACAATTGTCATAACTTTCTCTAAAGGTATCAGATTTAGGTGTTCTTTAGATGGTTTGAAATAGAACTTCAAGAGATACAAATTTCATGAAGACCTCAAAGACAAATTCCATCTTCTGGAGGATCAAAAATGGAACAGAAAATGTAAGATGAATAGTAACCCAGAAGAAGTTTATGAACAGTAACATAGAAGATGGTTTACAATTGTCATAAAATTCTCTAAAGATATCTAATTTAGGTGTGCTTTGGATGGTTTGAAATAGTAATTCAAGATCTACAACTTTTATGAAGGCAAATTTGCCAAAATCTATATAGATCAATCCCAAATTTTTCCTTAAAGTCTAAAGACAAATTTTACATTCATCCACCAAAATACTACACTCAGTTCTCATTTCATGACAAATTTTGAGACTCTTAGAGACAGAATTGAAATTCAATATCTCATAAGAAATGTAGTCATATGTTTCTAGTTTAATCCAAATGAAGAATCTTCTCAATTTCATAACTAGAGAAAAAGTTATGGATAATAGACCGAAGCACACTCAGTGAACATTTTTCAGATCAACCACCACTTTTGTTTCCAAATCTTTCCTTATTACAACTCATACCAAGATCACTCTTTTAACTACCTCTACTTCTCATTTTCAATAAAATCACATTTAAAACAATCATTTCCGAAAGTTGTCAATGAATGCATGTACACTTAGTTTTGTATGTGTAAAGATTCAAATTCACATACATGTATGTTGACACGCTATTGGGCATGAAATGCAAATTTTTTTTTCCTAACTCTCACATTGCTATTCTCTCCATTTGAATTCTGGGTTCTAACTCTTAATATGGGGACGAGATGTTACATAAACCTATTTATAATACGTTTTTGAAATTTTAGTAATTTAATTAAAATTTAATTAGAATTTCAATTGAATTATAATAAGAATTACAAATAATTCTAATTAAATACCAATTATGCCCAAGTAAGATATAATATCTCATATTGATCCTTATTTATTAAATATATCATATTTAATTATAAAGTTTCTCAAACTTACCAATTAAGTCCAACTTGAATAAAACTTTTTTTTTCTTTTTTCAACTCATTCTTTATGTGTGACTTATTAGGCTTCCAAATATGTTAACAATAGATATAAATTATAACCCCAAATCATATTTAAGATTACAAAAATTAAACTTCTTTAATTTATATTTAATTATCTCATTAAACAATTTGTATTTAAAGATGAAGATTGGTGTTTAGCAATACATCATGACCACCCAAATATTTAAAAATATCAAAGTAATTTTGACTAATCTTTTCATGCAAGATTTTTCAGTATAACTCAATTCATTCTTCATACAATGTTCTAATTAGATAAAAGCATATAATTAATGTCTACTTTACTTAAGTCCAATCATGTTAATTCTTTATCATTAGTAATTGATTCAATCGATGACATTTGACAACTATTTTAAAGTTTCATTCTACCTTGGCCAAGTATTTTATGAATTGATACTAATCGAAAGCAACTGAACATTCTTCCTAATCACTTCAAGGTGATGAATCCTATATTAATCACTCAACTACCTCCATATAGTTTATGTTATGCCAATAACTACCAATTGAGTTACCCTTAACTAAATTATGCCATAAGTAGTATTAAAATATATCAATCCCTATAAGGAATAACTTTAGAGATTTCAATCCAAAGCATCACTTACACAATCATTACAATGAGAATTCCATAGACTTATAAGTAATATTCCAAATGGAATTCTAATATGCGGTCAATTTAACAAATTTGTTCTTTAACAAGCACTCACACTTTTGTTTAAGTATCTCCATATTTGGTTTACGAGATTAACTACTTCCTTTATAAGGAAGAAACATAACATATGCTAGTCTTTTTGTGTTCTGTTAATGTCTAGTCTCAAAGGAACAATAACTAGGGATAATACATAAATGCGATACAAATTTCATAATTATAATCTCATTGTAATTTCATTTACAATATATATTTACTTCATGGACTTTATCATATACATCAAAATGCCTTTGTATAACTATGTAACTAAACTACAAATAACAATTGGGCGTAAGGCATAAACCAACAATCTCCTACTCGTACTTAACCAATCGTTTAAATATCTTATACCATATCACCATATGATAATCATGCTATTGCTGGGATAGTGGATTAATGAGAGAATTCCACCAAAATTTTCTATAGTGAGTACGTGCTTAAATCTAACAATTTTCATCTTAATTATCATCATAATTAAGAGAAACTTCCTAAATATATATTTGAATTTTTAATGAGACCTTAGCTTCGTTGTCATGCCCAATAACTCTAGTGTTCTATAGTATATTACTATCTGAACAATGCATGAAAATATACCAAGTTCATTAAAGAACTTATTGATCTAAATAATAATTTACACTAGATAAAAATAGTAGTATGGCTTAATTAGCAACCATTGCTACATTGGAACCTTCCAATCTTAAAATAATATTGTTATAAGTAAAACGTACCTTAATTCAGATTTACTTCTAAAGTTAATATCTTTATAATCTTGAACTCTAATATCAACTCATGCAAAGAACAATAGATATATTTAATACTTTACAAGTATCAGATATCTCAAATACTAAACACCTTTAGTACATTACCGACATACTTGGACTTATAACAAATAAATAACATCCATATCAATCTCTATAGATTTAATTCCAAAAATTAAGTTGTCATCTTTTTGTATCCAATAAGAGTCATTTTTAGACAATTATGTTTTCAACAATTGAAAATATATATTATTGTTCTCTCTATGAGCAATATGCCTCTACATACTCATATTAAAGAGAACAACTATACTCTCATTAACCTTTTTATAGATATGATAAATTCAGAACCATCTTTGAAACATACTTTTAACTCATTATGAAAGTGAATATTTCAACATCTTGTAGCCTTTTAACTATACATCAAATGTATCAATAAATGCATTATATCTAATTTAATTTATTGCCATGAGATTTAAACTTTTCAAACTTCATCTTACTCCCAATACTTATCTTAAGAACAATTCTTCTATGAGTATACATTGAAACAAACAATTTGTTCAATGGGTATGTAAGATTATAACCATCCTTTTAGATCTCTCATCACCTATTATCTGATTTAGTTCTAAACTTAGTGGATGATAAATGTTTCAACTAAGCATCACATCCCTAAATCATTTACCTTGACTCTTTAAAAGGCTTAGCGTTTCACATTTAATATCAAATATTATTAATTAATTTAATTGAAACTTTCGAAGATAAGTTATAGTACTAGGCATAATATAAAAGAAATAAATATTACTTACACAAATCTATACTAATATGTAATTTAATTATAAAGGTTTTCAACAGAAAATCTCATTCCCTAAATAATCAAAAATTTTATATCTCACCAGATCTAAACAATTTGAACTTTTTCAAGACTTCAGATCAATATTTCATTTAGTACATATGACTTTACCACATAAATTCATTAGCAAATTTAAGGAAATAAAAGTATCATCCTTTTATGAATTGTTATAGTATCTCATACATCACATCTCTAAAATTTAAAAATTCAATACCATCATCTTTATTTAACTAAAGATTGATTTGATTTTTCTTCAACTTAATAAGTTTCACAAGTTTCATATGATAGTCTTGGTTATCTAACTTTGTATTCTTGTCACTTATGTTAAACATAGACCTCCCTTGATTCAATAGATACAATCTATTTGTATAAAATTGAATCAACTGCTTTTACTTAAAAAGCTATTTCTTATCATGCCTTGAACATTGAAGTAATGTTAAATATGAATTCATTATTAAATAATCTCAAGCATGAAATATGAATACAAATGATTTCTATCAAGCATGTATATGCAAGAAAAGTTATGCAATCATTTTTCTTCTAATAACAATTATTATCATCTATAGAAAGCCACAATTGTAATCCATATTTATGCTTTTACTAGGCTAAATTAAATGAAAATTTTATCAAGGTACTAACCCTTCCTTTACTTTATACAACCTTTGCATCTTGTTATCATAATGTTGACATACATCTTACATGTTTTCATCAAAGTTTATGAGACATTATTCAACTTAAAATGTCAATACCTTTTGTTTTCTACATGATATTGATGTATCTCTAAAACTTTGTTACCAAATCTTTAATACAGATTAAGAACAATAGTGCATAGTGAACATACCATTTTTCTACCCTACCATACAATTAAGAAAACCTTAGATGCTAACACCTTAAGCTATCATTGCTACCATCACTTGTAGTGACCAGCTCGTGTCATCATCACCGACATTGCCACCGCCTGTTCTTTTCCAATAGTTAGCTCACAACCACCGCATAACTGCTTTAAGGGTGCACAATAAATGCCAACTACTAGCTGCCATCACTACTTACTACTTGATGTCTCTAAGCTCTCATCGAGCCAACTATCTACATCCATGTCATAACCTGCTCCACTCATCTCTGACTTTGTTTAATTGCTTGCATTTTGCTAATGTATGTTGCAACTTTATGTCATCAATACCATCAATTTAAAGTTTTTGGAACTGCCAGCTAGCTCCGATCACCGTCAATGACCTATTGCAACCAATTTCATCAATCCTTTCATCTACCTCTGATGACCACCAATTTCATCAAATTTTGTGGCACATTAGAACACTTTTTTATTCTAATTTTATGGCACTCTAAAGCATTTTATAACCAAGTTGTAAACTCTATAAGATTTAAATTTTGATGCAAAATTTTTTAATCTAATTTTTTAATTTTCTCTAATGTTGTTTTTTTTACGTATATAAGATGTAGACTAATGTAAAAAGCACAAGAGAATAATGAATATGGAATAACTTTGATTGAAGAGGAATGCATAAAAATGACTTTTGAATTGAAAACAATTGCAAATAGAAAGAATTGGGTAGGATGGAAGATGAATGACATAACACAACTACAAAGAAAGAAAAAAAATGCTTAAAGGACAAATAACAACTAAATTTAAGATCCAAAGTATAATTAATGTCGACCTTGGGTTGGAAACCATCTAAAATATGGATTATAAAGAATTAAAACTCTAGGATTGTCTGTTAAATAAAGTAAAGAGAACTCAGAACTATCAAACAAGTCAATTAAAACGAAATTTAAGTGGATTTTGATTTCCATAAGTTGCCTTAATAAGTTGATATTAAGTTCTTATTAAAACCTACATTACATCAATAAGATAACCTTTAATAGGCATAAAGTTCATAAAACTAGAGTCTTAAAGGGAAAAGAACATTTGCATTATCATAATTTGATTAGGAATAACTAAATAATTTTGAAAAAGTCCAATCTTTATCCAAATAGAAAAAATGAAATTCTAAAACTAAATAATATGACTATTTTGCCTTTCCAACTTTAACACTAGTGACAATTAGCTTTTAGAAATTTACAAATGTGAATATTGATAAGTTTGGCACTAGTCATAAGTATTACACCAATGCCAATTTGCTTCTATTTTGTGAACCTCATCAATATATTGTATGACTAGCGTTTGACACCATTGTGGCATAAGTGTCGATTGCATTGCATTTCTAAGGTGTTTGGACATCTTATAAGCCTTTTTCTTTATGTATTAAGCATATTCCATCTTAAATAACACGTAAAAAAAAGTGATCAATTTTGGGAATTCATCTAATTCATCTTAAACAACCTTTTTTTTAATCTCTATGATTAATCCTTGCAAAACTACTGATAAACGATTAAATGACCATATTAATACACCCATATTTATTTTTTTTTACTTGTTATTTAATAGTTTTATAGTATTTTTGGTACTTATTTAACTTCAATTATATTTTTTGTTGGTAATTGCCTTCATAGACTAAAAAGAGAAGAATTTGGCCATTTCTATAATTAATGCATAAAGGTGCCACAGGAACATACTGTCTCTTATGTGGAGGGACGTATCTTTCATCTATGGAAGAAGAAACTAAAAGGCGACAACATTTGTCAACTTCCTTCACATTTAGAGTAGGATGCCCTAGAGTCCTTCAAAGATCTCTTAATGTAAGGTAATAGAATTTTGCCTAATAATGTATAGTAGAGCAATAAAAAGTTTGTCAACCTTGTCTATCAATATCGTGATTGCCTCAATGGTAGAGACTAAGTTGAACATCAATTCTAAACTTCATTTTTGTAGACAACATCATTTCATTTATATTCTCACTAGTAGGAGAGTTACCAAAAGAAGAGTCTAAGTTCTCAATAATTTCAATCATTTGGGATACAAAACCTTTATTCCTCACCACATTAGTGACTTTTTATCCCAATGCTAGAGATATAGTAATTTTCCATTCCTTGAACAAGATATTAGGTCCCATCAGGTATGCCAAATTATTGGCGTCACTTTAAAATTTAGGCATGCAAGGGAGAATTCCTCCGAAAATTTATACCTAAATTCTTATTAACGATATCAATGGGCTTCAAAAAAATTAGAATGGAAAATTCTAAACTACCAAGATCCTAAAATGTGTCGAAATAAGAAATTTAAAGAAAGGAAAATTACAAACTTACATGGAATTTGAGATAATGAAAATAAATACACAATGTAAAGAAAACTGGAAAAATAATAACAAAATGTTTTATAATGGCCTGATTATTTTTTCGTGGATATTTGAGGCTGTGTCATGTGCTTTTATCATGGCGCTGGTGGATTTATTTAGTCTTCTTAACTTCAGTCATTTTTAACCACTTCCCACATTCTAGTTAACTTCTTGCCATTATTCTCTTAACTTTATAAGTATCTCTCTTATAACGTCCTAACTTTTAGACCACTTATCCATATTTCTCCATTGTGTCCGTTACTCACTCCTAACGTGTACATGTACCATGATCTAGAATTTTGCCATCCATGGATTTTCTAACTAAACATTTGTTAGGCATTCATATTTTGGGCTCCTTTTACTTATGGGGTAGGTTTCTTTTTAAGTTATCAACAATAATATTTACAATAGTAAGCAACTAAGAACTAACAGGAATAATAAGGGGAAAATGACTAGTACGAGAGGCTCTAACTTCTCACTAGGAATTTTAAGGTTTTCGCTCTTCATTTTCAAGTTATTAACTTTTTCCCACTCTTCCTTTAGTTAAGCTCTTTCCATTTCCTCTTTGTTTTACATCCACGCTCAATTGTGTTCTCTTGACAGAGTTGAGTTATTTTTCTTCTTATGTTTTTCATTCTCTATCATTTCCTTCTCTTATGTTCTCCCTGTCGCTAGTGACAAGTACTCTAGCTAACCTTAGCTAAGAGTAGTTTAGTAACTCTCTAACTTTAAAACTTCTTGTCTTTCATTTTCCTATTGATTTTAGCAATGGTTTTTTAATCTTCATTTTACTAGAGCATGTCATTTTCTTTTTTGAGCAACAGAGTTAATCTCAGCCTAAAAGTCCTTAATGTTTTAGCCTCAGCCCATAAATCCCATAGTTAATCTCACCTTCCCACCCCTCCACTATAAACAAACTTCTAAACCTAGCCTCTTACCAGACGACTGCTTTAAACACCCTTTCTTTTCACAAGGTAATTTTGCTAAACATATAGCTAATTTCCTAGTCCCTCACCTAGCCATCCTGACGCTAAATTGGAAACAAGTTGTAAGTGAATCTTCAAAAGCCTCCATACAATACCCTCCCACCAGCATGGGGGAATGATATGATTTTTTTTCCAAATATAGAGGTACTGAAGAAAAGAGAAAAAGTTTAGACCTTGACATTGATGGGCTTTTATTTAAGAAGGAGACCTGTGTTCCCATTTGTCAACACTTAGGTTTAGAAAGTGTGGAGGTTAAAGGGATTACATGAGGTTTTGTTATTAGAACATAACCATATCATCTTGAAGTTTTCCTAAAAAAGCAAGCAAAGGAAATAGTAGAAGTAGGGTTATAACACATCTACATCCTACTAATCTTTTTACAATTCTATAGGCTAAAAATAAGAATGAGAATACACCTATTTATGTGAACATCTATAATGATCCATTAGAATATTAGTTGATGAATTTTATTTTGATTATTTTATTTATGCAGTTATTTGTTTATGCATTTGGTTTTTTTTATGCCAAGTATCTTTAAAAACTTTTTCTCCTATGGGTATGTCAAAAACAACCTCTCTACTAGCTAGGTATATCTGGAAACCTATACATATGGAGGAAACAACAACTAAGAGAAGACGAGTGGGGTATGCTAAGTTGTATATAAGTGTTGATCTAGTGAAGGAGCTCATGGACACAATTTCCCTGATTAGGTTAGGTAAGGAGGAGAACCTACATAAGGATTCAGATACAATTACTTACTAATGGAAGCCTACCTCAAAACAATAAGGTGAATAATGGGTAACCACAGAGAGGAGGTTCATAATAAGGAATTACATTGAGGTGATGAGACTAGAGGCTCAGCAAATGGAAAGACCTAATGAAGAGGTTCAAGAGAAGATAGATGAAACAATCTAGGACAGGAAGCTATTATGGAGAATGCTACCAATAGGAGAGGTGAAAATTAAGAGAGGACAAAAATTACTCATAAAGAAGTAAGGATAGAAGGAGATATTCCACAAATTGTAGAAAAATGCACTTTAGAAATGGGTCAAGAGACACCTAGATGATGGAAAGACAAGTCTCATAACAAAATAGTAAAGAAAAAGATGGATGATTTTTAAAGTATGAAAGGATGAGGTCACTTACTCTAAAGCCAAAACTTAAATTTGATGTCGATTATCACATAAAATAGTAGGGGTATAAATTTCTTCAATAAATAACTAGCCCTTAGGGATTTTGTGTATACTAATAAGTGAGTTATATTAAGATTATTAGAAAGTAAGCCAAGTTTAGATAATGTCTTCAAGTTGAATATTTTAAAATGTGGATGGAATTTTTTGTCAAATCACCAACATCATCACTATGGATGCCTTGTACTGACTTATGATTCGAGGAAGGTTAAGGTAATTTTACTGGAATCAAGTGATTAACTAATGCATATCTCTATTAACTATCTTCAAAGTGATTATAAGGCAAGTATAACAATTATTTATGGGTTCAAATTTCACTTAATGAAGAAAATAGTTATGAGAGAATTTTGTTAGTATTCACTATAAAATCCAAGGCCTTAGATAATAATTAGAGATTTCAATAACACTTTATATAGAGATGATGTTGAGGGAAACATGGGGCTAAGGAATTTTATAAATGGTTTTAAGAAATGTGTTTAAAGGATAGGTATCACAAATCTAAAAATTAAGGGGTGCTTCTTCTCTTGGAGTAAAAAATAGGCTTTTACATTGGCACCTATTGAAAATGTAACATCCTGTCCTCATATTAAGGGCTAAGACCTGAAATTTCAGTACATGTGAGCTCATAGAGAGATTAAGGAAATGCATTTTTTTGCTCATGCATCATGTTAACATATATGCACATAAATACTGAATGTTTTCGCATAAAAAAAGTGGTACATGCATTCATTGACAACTTTCGGGTATAATTGATATTAAACATGATTTTACTGAAAATGAGGAGTAGGAGCAGAAAGAGTAATCTTGGTATGAGTTGTGATAAGAAAAGATTTAGAAACAAGATTGGTAGTGATCGGAAAAATGTTCACTGAATGTGCTTCGATCTGTTAGCCATAACTTTTTTTAGTTATCCAAACAAGATGATTCTTAATTTGGATTAAACTAGAAACGTATGGCTACATTTATTATGAAGACATCTAATTTCATTTCTATCTCTAAAAGTCTCAAAATTTCATGAAGTTAAGAATTTGTTGTAGTACATTGGTGTAGGAATGGAAATTTTATCTTCGGACTTTAGGAGCAAATTTGGAATTGATATAAATAGATTTTAGCAAAGGTACCTTCTAGAAAGTTGTAGATCTTTCTTTTATCTTACCAACAGTATATAGTA
>JANIPM010000003.1:45489914-45505385 GCA_027478405.1 Erythroxylum cassinoides
ACATAAATACTGAATGTTTTCGCATAAAAAAAAGTGATACATGCATTCATTGACAACTTTCGGGTATAATTGATATTAAACATGATTTTATTGAAAATGAGCAGTAGAAGGAGTAGAAAGAGTAATCCTGGTATGAGTTGTGATAGGGAAAGATTTAGAAACAAGATTGGTAGTGATCGGAAAAATATTCACTGAATGTGCTTCGATCTGTTAGCCATAACTTTTTTTAGTTATCCAAACGAGATGATTCTTAATTTAGATTAAACTAGAAACGTATGGCTACATTTATTATGAAGACATCTAATTTCATTTCTATCTCTAAAAGTCACAAAATTTCATGAAGTTAAGAATTTGCTGCAGTACATTGGTGTAGGAATGGAAATTTTGTCTTCGGACTTTAGGGGCAAATTTGGAATTGATATAAATAGATTTTAGCAAAGGTACCTTCTATAAAGTTGTAGATCTTTCTTTTATCTTACCAACATTATATAGTATGAAAATTTTGGATATGAAAAGGTGGCAGATGAGGGCAATTTACACAACTAGATTTCCATGTTTCACGATGAAAGGGGCGAATTTAGGAAAAACCATAAAGTTGTGGGGAAGGATAGGAAAGGTAGCAGTAGTCGTGATGATAGACAGTGGAGCAAGTCACTGTTTCTTGTCAAGAAGAATGGCTAAGCAACTGGGGTTAATGATTAAGCCTACTCGAAAAATTGGCGTGAAGCTCAGAGATGGGAATCGCAAAGAGACTGATGGCTTTTGCACGAATGTATCGCTTGAGCTCCCTAGCATAACGGTGCACATGAATTGTTTGCTATTCCCTCTTAGGGGTGTTGATTTAATATTGAGAGTAACTTGATTACAAACCTTAGGTGATGTTAAGGTTAATTGGAGTAGAATGTGAATAGAATTTTTGGTTGAAGGAAGAAATATTTGCTTTGATGGAAACCCGTCATTAATGAATTCTTTGGTTTCTTTCTATTACTTGAGTAAAGTGCATAATCTGGAGTATGGGTTGTTGATTTGGCATAATGCGTTGTTGGGAAATTTGGAATGACATAAGGGTGTGGAGGAGCAAAGATCAAGGGAACTAAAGGAGTTACTCGCTCGTTTTAAAGGCTTGTTTAAGGAACCATCAAGGTTAACTCCGAGCCGAGTAGTGGATCATCAAATCCCATTGATTTCGGAAGTTTCTGCTGTTAATGTCAAACCTTATGGATATAAGCATGGCCAGAAGGATGACATAGAACGCCAGGTAGCAAATACATTTGCCTCAGGAATTGTACAACCTAGTTATAATCCATTTTCTAGCCCGATGTTATTAGTTAAAAAGAAAGACGGTATCTGGAAGTTTTGTGTGGATTACCGAGAACTTAATAGGGTTACAGTGGTTGATTGCTATCTAATTCCTATTATTCAAGAGCTTCTTGATGAGCTCCATGGGGCTCGATAGTTTTCTAAGGTAGACCTTCGATTGGGGTACCACCAAATTAGGGTGCGAGAGGAGGATATACCCAAGACAACCTTTAGAAAACATTTTGACCATTATGAATTTAAGGTGATGCTTTTTGGGTTAACTAATGCACCAGTTACATTTCAAGCATCAATAAATGATCTTTTCCAGCCATTCCTACAACAGTATGTACTAGTGTTTTTCGATGACATTCTCATTCACAGCAAAAGTTGACAGGAACATTTACAACACTCAGGGAGAGTTTTGGACAGATTGGAGAAACACCAATTTGTTTTTAACCAAAAGAAGAGCAATTTTGGTAGAACAGTGATTGAATATTTGGGCCATTTGGTGTCAGTCGAGGGAGTTGCCATGGATCCTGCAAAAATAGTAAGCGTTTTGCAGTGGTCGCAACCTAAATCTGTTCGAGCAGTGCGTGCTTTCTTTGGCCTCACTGGATACTACAAGAGATTCATCAAGGAATATGGTCAAATTGCTCAACCTTTGACTAATCTATTGAAGAAAGAAGTTGCCTTAAAGTGGACTTGGCCAAAGGAGGCTCAAATCGCCTTTAAGAAATTAAAGACAGCAGTGACAACAACTTCGATGATAACACTGCTAGATTTTTCCAAGGAGTTTATCATTGAGTGCGACACTTCTAGGATTGGAGTAGGGGTAGTCTTAATGCAAGAAAATCGCCCTCTTGCTTATTTCAGTAAGATGTTAGCTTCATAAAATTGGTCAAAAGTCGCAAATGAAAAGGAACTAATGGCTCTTATGCTTGCAATCCAACATTGGAGACCACATCTTATCAGCAGAAAATTTTAAAGTCCAGACATCTACTTCAATAGCATATTACTACTCCGACATAACAGAATTAGGTAGTTAAGCTGTTGGGGTATGATTTTAGCATCGAATATAAGTCTGGAGTGATAAATAGAGTTGTTGATTCATTGTCTTGAAGAGAAGAAGAAGTGGAGTGTTCTACTATCTTAGTGCCTAGCTTGATGCAGTGGGAAGAACTTGACAAAGAAATTTAGTAAGATAATTTTTATAGGAAGGTGAAGGACAAAGTCTTTCAACACCCTTTGAGCCATCCAAATTACAGGCTTGTTCATGGCCGCTTGTTCCATAAAGGGCGAATTGTCCTGCCGCCTACCTCTTCTCAGATTCCTACATTACTTAAGAAGTTCCATGCCACCCCTCAAGGAGGGCATTCAGGTGCGGTATGCACCTATAGGAGGTTAGCGACAAATATATATGCAGAAATTTGTGACAGAATGTTTGGAGTGTCAGAAAAATAAATATTCTAAGACATCGGCTGGACTATTACAACCATTACCAATTCCAACACAAGTATAGGCTGATATATCTATGAATTTTATTACAGGATTGTCGAAATCACATGGGATTGATTGTGTTTTTGTGGTGGTTGATAGACTTAGCAAGTACAGGCATTTTATTGGGTTAAGACATCCATTTACTGCACACATGGTAGCTGAATTGTTTGCCAGAGAGGTTGTCCAGTAGCATGGAGTTCCTAATTCTCCCTTATTTATTAGTTGTTTTTGGAAAGAATTTTCAATGCATGGGGAACTTAGTTGCAAATGAACATAGCTTACTATCTCGAGATTGACGAGCAAACTGAGGTTTTGAATCGTTGTTTGGAGATCTATCTTAGGTGTTTCTTCTCGGAACAGCCTAAGGGATAGGGAAAGTGGTTGAATTAGGTGGAATATTAGTATAATACCAATTATCAAGGAGTTGCTCGTTTATCTCCATCTAAGATAGTATATGGAAGGGAGCCCCCAACACTAATGCAGTTCTTGCCGAGGGAATTCAAAGTGGCTGCTGTTGGGGAAAAGCATCAAAACCATGCTGAAATAATTCGACAACTCCAATATAACCTCCTTAAAGTGCAGCAGAAGATGATAAGGGCTGCTAATAAACATCGAAACCATCTGGAATTTAAAGAGGGGGAGTCTGTTTTCCTTAAAGTCCGACCACACAGATAAAAATCACTTCCTGTCAGAGTTTATAGCAAGTTAGGTCCAAGATATTATGGACCTTTTACAATCACCAAGAAACGCAACATTGCGGTCTATCGTTTGGCTCTACCAACAAATTTCAAGATCCACATAGTTTTCCATATTTCACAGTTGAAAAAGACTGCAAGAAATCATCAAGTTGAAGCGGACCTACCTCCAGACCTTGCGATTGATGAAGTGTTGTTCATTCCTGCTAGCATTTTGTCCGTTAAAGCTTTGACAGCTAGGGAGATTCCTTGCCACCAGCTATTGGTTCAATGAAAGGGTAAAAATGAGGATGAGGCTCCTTGGATGTCTTGCTCAGATTTCCGTGGTCAATTCCCTGAATCAAACCTTGTGGACAAGGTTTGTTAATTGGGGGGAGGCAATAATAACGAATGTGGGCACTATGAAGGAAATAAACCTTCACTAGTTTATTATAGAAGGAGGAAAGAGAATTAGTTGACATAAATGGTTACAACTATAATAAGAGGCTAGTTTCTATAGATAGTACAGAGGGGAATGAGAGAGGGTATCATTTTTACTTATTTGTTTTAGAATAGTCTAGGTAAGAATTCTGGGTATATGCTTAGGCAGAGCCTTAAAATTATGTAGTTCTTACCTTCAATAGAATATTTTTATTCTCTTTACTTTTCGAAGCTCCTAACTCAAGAGTATTCAACAAAATAAAACACATTAAAACATAGCAGGAAAATGTGATTAAATAGCAAAAACACATCCAATTCACAAAATATTTACGAATTACAGTTCAATTGTAATAATGATTCCTTTTTGTTTCCATGACTTCTTAGATCTGAGATTAACTTAAATGATTTTATCGACCCTCGTTGCTAAGGTTGAGAACCTTTCGAGGTAAAATATTCAAGCTGGCACTAAAACCGATATCTTTCCTTTACCCTTATATCCAATTATTGGGAGAAAAATTATTACATAATACATGACAAGGAAAAAACACATTAATAAAATTGAAATGTTCTTTAATAAGGTAAAAGAGAAAAAAGGAAATTATTTAGTGTTCCCCAGTTCAACTCTTTCTGCTCTATTAATAAAACTATCGATCATAACACATTGCATGGCATATTCATCTCAAGAGGAAAAACAAAATAAAGAGGATATAACAAGATATAACAAGATATAACAAACTTCCAATAATAATTGAAAATAACATGACACTATGATTTAGTGAACACATCAAGCATTAATGAAAAAAGAACAAATTTATTGACAAAATAAAATGACAATAAATAAAAAATTAAGATACATTTTAGTTTTCACTTTCAACCTTTCTATTATAGTTGCAATTTTTAGACTACAATATAAATTTCTAAATAAAAACTGAAAGTATATTATTTTGATAAATTAGTTAAACTACTAATTTAATTTTAATATTTTATATAATTTCTACTAAAAATATCAATGGGCAATTCATCATATTTTATTAAAAATAAATAAAAAATAAGATATCAGCAACATTTAAAAAAAAAAAAGGATTGAATGTAGCGGAGTGTGCTAGCGAAGACAGAATTTGAAACTGGATCTAAGGTTATGGTCAATTCGGATTTGAGTAATAATTGGTTCTACAAGGCCTTGGACCGCCTTGTCCACATGTGTCCATACATTTGAGTAGTTCATTAGTACGTAATGGCTTCACAAGATAGTCCGCTGCCCCTAACCTCAAGCACTTTGACAACTATTGAAACCTCATCCTGCGCCGCCATCACTTGTTAAAGCGAAAAGACGTTAATATTAGGATTTCTAAAAAATAATTGCAACAATAAAGATCAAAAGCAGATCTAACAAAATAAGCTCAGGAATGCATCGAGGATCATTATCCCGAGTTATCTACTTCAACATTTTCATGCCTTTTCTCAACTTCAAAAGTATGATATCAATACCAGTTCCCTCAGCATTTAGTGCATCAATTACTTGCCTAGCTGATAGCACTGATGTAACTGTGTAGTCAAGGCTGCACAGATCATTTGGAAAATGCAAAGCACAAGTGTCAAGCTACTAAATTGTAAAACATTTCCAAAGTGACATAAAGATTGGAACCAGATGCAGAAAGAGACTCCTGATTATTTAAGAAAGTTTTGCAGTAGTTCAAACAAAACAGATCCTTTCAAGTTTTCTTCAACATAAACAAGTGTCACCGATCCAGGGATGTATTAATTGCACCCAAGCATGCAATAAACTAATGCAAGTTTGGAAAGCACCAATGAGACTAACTAGAAGCCCAAGCATACGAAACAAAAAATTAACTTCTTAAACAAATAATTGAAATAACATCATTAATGCATAAAAGATTCAGCTTATCAGCATTGAGCTAAAATTTATTGAAATATCTTCAAAATATGGCAAATGCATCATTTTTTCATCAGCGAAATCTCCTAGCCGGCCAGTAAATGAATTCATGAAAATAGAAGTCAATGTCCCCAAATCTCTAGATTCTCAATCAACTATTCAGACAAGAGAAAAGAAACTCCATAGAAGTAAGAACCAGTTCTGTTTTGACTGACATAAGTGAGTTTATAGTCTCTATGGGTGAAAACTCTGAGACATCTACTCCATATCACATCATTCAGTGTAGTCATAAAGAAATTCAAGACAGCTAAACGAGCTGATTCAAGCATGCTCTATCCAAATCCATACTGGCTCATTCTAAAGAAAATTAAAAAAAAATTAACTTCAACAAGAAAAAGGTCAAAAGAGAAAACAATTGGAAAGCAGTCATATAAATTCAGGAAAATTAGATTGAAGCATAAGAAACTCGACTAGAAAAATGCCCTGACAGGAGCATTTCAAAAGGGGAGTGAAAACCTCCTCAGAGCCGTTGGAACCATTATCACAAAGCAAAATCTTCACTTTGCTTCTATCCATTAACCCATCTCCACCTTTACTGTTCTCCTTCCCCTATATTCTCACCCAAAACCATAAAAGAACACTACTACTTTCACTCCCAGCAAAACCGGAAACACCCCCAAATTTCCTCTCACACAAACTCCCGAAACAAAGGCAAATAATAGAAAACTTCCATTAAAAAAAAGGCCTTTTCACCTCATACACAGATTTTATTTACGATTTGGATCAATAAAATTCCCAAAAACTGAAAAAAAAAAGCCCATATAAAAACCAAAGTTTCCATATTTAACACCCCATTTGAGCTAACTATATCCCAACAAGTAAAAGCTGCTTTAGTCAGTATATCAGACGACTAAGATCAATGAGAACATGGGGAGCAAATCCAGCGGCAGGATTTAGATCACGAGAGAGAGCCAAAAGGGGAAGGGCGCACGTAAGCAAAAAGGCAATCAATTCCCCAAACCCTCTTCAAGACTCTATGAATAACGAAAATTTCTGTAATTAATGACAACCAAGGTTAACAACTACTACTTTTATTGAGTTAGACAATTCGTAATAAGTACAGACTCTACATATAACTCCGATAATTCCAACAAACTACCAGCAGAGAATTAGACTTGAATTCACCACATAGACGTGCACATCAACCATTAAAAACAAAACAAATTTACAGGACACTAAAACTGCAAAGGGGTTCTTGAGATAATGGTTAAAAAGTACCAGTCATCAGCACAAATCCTGAGTTCAAGTGTGACTCACGACACAAAATCTTGAAATGTCGTGTGCAGGTAAGTGGGTCATAGAACTAAGATGCCATTGTTGTCAATAACTACACATGTAATACGAGAAACCTAAAACACACTGAGCGGGGTTATCTTTGAAAGATCACTTTCTGCAGAAAAAATGTGTGGTTGTGTTTAACTTGTATGTTACTGTAAGTGGATGGTGATACCACCACTTCCCTGACAGTGTCTAATTAAATCTAGAGCTTTGCCAACAAGGGGACCACTCTCAAATCAGGCAGTGTAGTTTCCATTCCACTCCGATTAAGTAGACAATTTCCTGCTACTCAATTGTCAAACGTAGAGATGCTGTTTGTCCTGATGCCAAATTGTGATTACCCACTTGAAGTAGAATTTGAGTCTGGTGCCACCAAATGGTAAAAGAATTTTACAGCAGATTTTGTAGAGGTCCTGACAAATGAAAGCAACAATGAAAGGAAAATCCAAGAAAAGGAAAGAAAGGAAAGAGATTGTTTAGAGACAAGCACACGCATAAGATGTGAATAGTTATAAAAAGAAGAAAAATTTTTGTCCCGAGTAATATTTGAGGTTCTTTCGGGCTAATAATAAGAGGAAGAGTAAGATTAGGTTGATGATTTCTTTAATGAGGCTTAGAAATGTTTACCATATGGAAAACCGATTTGTACTTTTGGCAGAATCCTAATATTCTGATATATCATCTTTATCACAAGAGCAAACCAGTCTTTGAAATCTATCTGATAGTTCTTCATAAGAGTCGACCTCTCTTGGCTGAACACGTCCGATTGCGGTCTTTAGTTGTTCCATTGTTACTTCTGAAGCATCAATATTTTCCTGGAAGTGGACAGTATTAATCAATAACCAAGGTATCAAATGATACAGGCATCAACTAAAGGAACATAAGCAACCTCAAGGGCTGCAATGGCTGCCTCACGGCAGATTAATGATATATCAGCTCCGGTATAGCCATCAGTTAGAGAAGCTAGCACTTTTATGCTCACATCAGAACTGCATGGAGTCTTGCGCAAGTGGATGCGAAATATTTCTTCCCTGTCAGTCACATTCGGAGGTCCCACATATAGAAGTCGATCAAATCGTCCTGCTCAAATTTCTCCATCAATGTCATGTTTAAGGTAGCAGATAGTTCGTGCCTGGAGAAAAGTTGAAGTACCTGGTCTTAAAAGGGCTGAATCAATCTTGTCCGGCCGGTTTGTAGCTGCAATTACAGTGACATCAACTCTTTGGTGCAAACCTGAATTAACAAAATTATTGTCCACAATCAAAGATAGTGAAGAAAATAGCAGAGCAATGTACAATATAGGAAAGCATGTAATGATTATATCATGCCTTAAAAAAAATAACATAATCAATTGAGATCCGATATCCTAAACTACAAAATTTTTAAATTCAATAACATGTAGTAATCCCTCAACACCATGTGACCAGACAAAATGAAGATGTTGAAGTAAACTCAATGAGCCGTAGCAAAATGTAGAATATTGAGCATCAATAGGATTTAGTAGAAAAGTGAAAGATTACTAACCATCTAATTCCACAAGAAGTTGACTCATCACCCTATCCGAAACTGAAACTCCATCACTTTCCTTACCACGAATGACAGCAAGACCATCTATTTCATCAAAAAAAATTATTGACGGGGCGTTCGCACTAGCCTTTGCAAAGAGGGATTTTACGGCCTTCTCTGATTCACCAACCCATTTGCTATAAAGCTCTGGACCCTTGACAGAAAGGAAATTCAGTCCTGCTTCTGAAGCAACTGCACGTGCCATAAGAGTTTTGCTACAACCAGGAGGGCCAAACATCAGGATCCCTTTTGGGGGCTGGGTACCAATGCGCTCAAACGCATTCCTGTGCTTTTGAGGCCACTCCACTGCTTCCATCAATTGAGCTTTTACCTCTCTTTGGCCACCTACATCCTCCCAATTAACTTTGGGAACTTCAACCATCATCTAGAATTAATAAAATTGGTTCAGATGAGTAATAAAACATATCAAACAGCAACTCTGTTGTAGACTATCTTACATAATACCTAGCTGGTTTCAACAATGATAAACACAAACTAATTAAAAAAAGTGGAGGAAAAAGGTATATGAAGCCAGTGAAGTCAACTTCTAAAGCTAAGAGTGAGGTTTTGCAGATAATATAGACTAATTTATAAAGCAGTAGGCCTTAGTCAAACTTTTCAAAAACAAAATTGCCAGGTATCACTCAAGATTTTGTCTTTCCAACTAATGAACTGCAGCAGTCATGGCCAGAGCAATTTAGTATGTTAAAACTTCTTATAATTGCCCAACAAAATAGGACAGATAATTGACTGACTTGGTTAACTTATGAGATAAACATAACAAACAAAAGAAGTTGACAATGTAGAGACATAAATGCTCATGGGTCTATAGCATATATGCTATCTGTTACTATGCATTTAGCTTTAAAACTAATGAAATTCAAGTTACGTGTCAATCTGTTAAACTGTCCAACTATCATCTGATTTTTTCCCATACAAAGGTGATTAGATATTAGCATTCACCGGTATTATGATTCTCAACATCTTGTGGACCTCAGTATTGTACGGCTTCAACAATATTAAAATATACAGTTTGACAAAAACATATCATTAAAACTTGATAATACCTCTCGCATGGCACTAGGCCTCACTTTCATCCTAGACTTATCAAAATCTTCAAAACTGATTGTCAACATTTCCTCTTCCATCATAGATGGCTCTTTAGTGTTTGTCCTAGAGCCATTCTTGATATAGCGCCTAAGGCAGACCAAGGCTGCTTCATTGCAGAGGCCAGCTAAATCAGCACCAACAAAACCATGTGTGACCATGGCAAGGTGTTGCACTTGCACATCTGAGAGTGAATGTTCCTTCTTGCTAAGAAGAACATTGAGGATATCTTGTCGTTGCAGAGGAGATGGAACTCCTGAAGGGAAAAGGAAATGAATTTTGAGTAACAAAGCAGTAGATGAAAAACTTTAGAGCACATCTAATTCTAATCATCACATCCCACAAGTGGTTCGTCATTCTTCTATTTGGTAACAAATAATTCAATATCTTGAAACACAAAGTGACTTATGACATATAAAAGGACCACATCCATTCTTATCTACTACCCTCATAAACCAATTCTCTATTTACTTGGCTCTTTTAATCATTTTGGAACCAGAGTCCACTCTGATTAGTAATATGGATATGTGGACTTCATCATGTATCGACTCAGTATTAACAATCATTTGCATAAATTCACTTTATTAATAGCACCATCATCAAACTTTATTCAAGTTTAGAAAACAATACAGAGAACTAAAAGATAGGGGTATGTATCAGGCTCATAAAGATTATCCGAAAGAACTAAATATCAAATTTAAATCTACTAGGAATAAAAGTTTAGCAAGTTAGAAAACCCTCTTAACATGAAGTGTCAAAATCTCATTATTTACAAGGCTACGGACTGGAAATTTCATTTTCCCATATTAAAAAGTGAAAAGACCAACAACTCTTGGAAAGAAAGCATTTTACTAACCAATTTCAATTTCCCTATCAAATCTTCCAGGTCGTCTCAATGCAGGCTCAATACTATCAGGCCTATTTGTTGCAGCCATTACTAGAAATCCATCAGTTCGGTTAATCCCATCCATTAAATTCAACAACGTGGCTACTATTCTTTGAGATAGTTCTTCACCTCCATGTTTCCTTGCAGGTACAATGGCATCCAACTCATCAATGAACACCTGCGGAATAGCTATCGGTTAGCTACCCATACTTGAAATTGATCTAAGCTAACAATTCTAACACATATCCATTTAACAACAACAAATTAAAATGAAGGCAATATGTTTCACTATTGTACACAGCTTAAGAACTATAGCCTTGAGTACAAAATATGCACATCTTGGCGACTGCAACCAAAAGATTAAACAAGTAACCTCCTATCATAGCAAGTTTGTCCCTAACACAAAGAAACTTTTTGTTGTGAAATCCCATCCATAACCATGAGTTATAAATAAAATAAAAACTGCTTATCTTTAACACTCTTACCAGTATGCAACTTTTTGAAGATTCAAAATAAAATGATTTCTGATACATGTAATAATGACATAACAGCTTCAGTATGATATGTGGCTTGGTGACCAACTCCAACTTAGCAGTAGAGAGTGTCACTAATAAGTACATAATAAATGAACATCACAATTGTATTTAACTGCGAGAAAAACAAGCAGCTTATTAATGTCCATAATGGCAAGAATTGTAATTAAATTTGGAAGATTAATAATTTTCAGTCCACAAAAACAATTTCAATAGATAAATCCATCCAACAATTTGTTTGAAAAAAAGTCTAACATCACACTGTTGGTTGAGATAATCTATAAGAATTAAATAAAAAATTGGTAGTGTCCCAGAAAATATAATAACTAACCACTGAAGGTGTTGCTCTCCTTGCTGAATCAAAAATCTCAGTTATTTTTCTTTCACTTTCTCCATAATATTGATTTATTATCTCAGGTCCATTGATAGGAAAAAGGTTGACACTAGCATCATGGGCACACAATCGAGCCAAAGAAGTCTTTCCAGTGCCAGGTGGACCATGAAGAAGCACTCCCTTAATAGGTCGTAAACCGACACTAGAACAATGATGCCATTGATGAATATTAAAACACCATCCAATGATGAAAAAATGGCAAAGTAGATTAGTAAGCAAATATAAGCACAAAATGTCACATGCAATTTGTTGCTCACCAAAAACATTTAAACCTTGGAATTTCAAAAGCACCCTTAATATTACTTTATGACATTTCCACCCAGTGATGAATGTAAAGAAAAGTAATTATCCTAATCTTACTAATAAGAACACATCGTAAGTGACATGACATTGATCAATGTACACAAAGACAAACAATTACAAGGTGAAATCAAGTGAAATGAAAGCATCCTCATTTGAATTGATAAAAAGCTATGTCTCCAAATAAAGGCCAAATAAAGGTTATTGGCATAATGGACAAAAAAGATAAATCAAAAGGGCTTCAAATACTAGTCAAAGCTTGAAAATTTGAGTGACCAAGGTGCCAAGGGTTCTTTATTGTATTGCTAATACGAGGAAGAAATTCAAGACATTTCAATTATCACTAGAGGGCATATTTCACCACCTTGAGCACATTTACTGTTCAGCAACGAAACTTTACCAACAAAAGTTTTCAATCATTTGTGAATATGATGATACAGGCTGTATACGTAGTATGATTCTAATGCTTGAGGAGTTCTAGCAAATTACTTCTACCAAAATGAATTACTTCTGGATTTTTAACGATCACTTTAATATAATATTCACAAAAATGAGAAAGGGAATGACAATGACACAAAATAGTTGACAAGTCAGTTCAAGCATATTCTATCTAATTAACATACCTTGCCAATATGCTATTTCTTGACGATATAATAATGTCCTTCAGAATTGCATATTCTTTATCCAGACCACCCAAGTTAGGCCGATCATGTCCCACAACAGCTTTAAAATGCTCACTATCAACTTCTAACCATGACAGATTTCTTCTTTGAATTGTTTCAACTGATAATGTTGTTGGTAGACTCAAATAGACTTGTGTTGAATGTTTTATAAGAAAAGCATCTTTCTCAGGGTTTACCAAGTCAGAAGCTGGGGGACCCAATATATGACTACTATCTCCCCTAAATTTTTTACTAGTGTCCTTTGAGGAGCTTAATTTTGCACTTGTGACACGAAAAATACAAACGTCCCTTAGTAATGGAATCGCAACAAGATTTCCACAAATTACAACACGAGAATGCAACCATGAAGCAGCCAAGGTCTGTAGAAGATGCTTGGTACTTTCATCCTGTAACAATTCTTTGATATCAAATAAGTCACCATATGGACCAGGTGGATCGGATGAAATGGAAGCTATTCCTTCACATGTTGGTGAATCTAATTGACTGTGTTCATTGGAAACATGTTTTGGCTGAAAAGGTGTCCTAGGGGATGACATTACACCATTTTCAACTTTTTTGCAAGTTTTTCCTGCAGAAACTCCTAGCAGGGGCTTCATAGTGTTTGTCCTCTTTACTACCCCAGGCTTATAAGGAATAAGCTCCAAATACAACTCTACGCAATTATGAACTGAACAACTATTTGTTCTATGTGGTTTATTCTTCCCATCTGAATGATCAACCAGAAGTTGATCCTGGATAGGATAAACAAACACAAACCTTCCATCAGCAGGATATCCCAGTGCGCGGGAAAGGTTTGAAGACAACTGGACTCTATTCTTGAAGACCTGCAAGAAAGAAGAGAAAAGAGGCTTAGCTAGTAGCCTTATGTAAAGTCAGATAACTATAAATTCCTAGGCAATACTTTAGTAATAAGCTCAACTGAGTCATGAAACTAGGAGCTGTACCTACACAGAACCCAGCACCATTTACAACCTTCTGAATATAGATCTAATTCTGAAGAAATGTAAACAACTCTTATGAAAGTTCGATTTGTTTGGATAACACATACGTTATAAAGAAAGTAACTTCCTTATCCTATGCTTTACAAGATAATCAGGAAAGAAAAGTAACTGAAGCCTAACGACCAACTTTAGTAAACAGTTATTGGAAAACATGACCAACCAATTAAAGAGAAAAAGATGCCTTTGGTGGCTGGAAGGATATATTTGCAGACTGTTGAGTTCAATACCAAAAGGCCAAAATGGGACTAACTATAGCACAGCTAATAATAATACTTTTCCATCTTACAGCAAATTAAAAAACAGCATAGACAAAAAGTAGGAATTCCGCAAGACGATGGCAATGTCAGAGAAAATAAGATAAATCCCAATACAAAATGGTGTACAAGGAGAAAGTGAGGAACATTATTTGCTCAGCTTATCTAAATCCAAGCAAATGAGGAACATCAATTCTAAAAGGTTCTAATTCATTGACCAACATTAGAATTCTTCTTGTCGCATTATATTTTCATATAAGCATGACGAGATGACAGAAAAAGAGATACAGTTATTTAAACCTTGGAAGAAGGAAAAACTGTAGCAAAAGCAAAGTAGTCCCCCGCCACATTAGTTGTCTCATCCGCATACCCTATCTCAAGTTCTCCATCGCATTCATTAGATATAGAACTAAGAGGAAAGTTATTTGCAGACCTCATCCCTGAAGAAGGAAGGGACACCTACAAAAAGGAATAACACCGATAACCAATAAGTTTTCTTACCTGGTTTGAGATAATAATCTAACAAGGTTTTCAATCACAATTTTCCATTTAGTGATTATACCATAAAAACGCCCAAATACAGTGTTATTTTGAAAGTTTTCAAATTATATGTTGAGCACTATATCAAGAGTGGTTGCCATACAATAGAAAGGAAGGAAACCTACCGAAACTAGAGAACCAGGAGCAAAGAAGGAAGCGACCATGGAAGACTCTGACAGCCAAATTTTGCATTCTCTAGATTCCAACTCAGCACCAGTAACTTGCCCAATAAACGCAGATGTACCAATAAGAAAAGGGTATCTTTTAGATGCCTGTTCTAAGGAAAAGATGGCATCTTGCTCGCTGAATTCAAGTTCTGAAGAAGATTGCGGCAAAGGGGTTCGGGGAGATGCAGATTGGTCAGCATTCGACAGCCTCGAACAAGCAGTCTTTGAGTGCTTTTTTGTCTTAGACGACGGCATCCTTCCAACAAGTCCAAAGGTTGTCTTTTTTTGTTAAGACAATCGTAAAATAGATACGAGAAAAGGATAGGGAAGTAAAACAAATCAGAACCTTGTTTGAAGTGGGTTGCGGCGGAGACAGACGTTGAGTGGGGGATTCCGAGACTAACACTTCGATACTCACGTTTAGGTTCAGAATAGCAGGTGTTTGCGCAGTGAAAATTTGGTCGTATAATGCCCTGTTGTTTTTGGAACAAACTAGCAGGTAATGCCGCACAAATGCGCGGCAATAATGCCCTGCTAACTTAGTCAGTTATATAAAATTTTGTAATTAAATGTATAATAAATATGAAAAATTTTAAAATTAGTAATTAAATTATAAATAATTTAAATATATCATTAAAAATATAAGAGTTATAATATGATAAATGAATAAGTAAAATTAGCAAGTAAAAATTTGGGATGAAAATTTTAAAAAAACTAAGGTAATGTATATTGTAACATGCATGTTATAAATGTAAAAAAATATAAATTAAATAAGAAAACTTAATCATAATAAGTTTTAAATAAATTATTACGATCATTTCATGTTGGGACCCGATCCGGGAACCGGATCCCAACCGAAAAACGAAACGAAAGTTGCCGAAACCAAAGCGGATTCAA
>JANIPM010000003.1:45513391-45525285 GCA_027478405.1 Erythroxylum cassinoides
AACAAAAACCACCTTTTGTGGTTTTCATAAAATTTTGAAATCGGAAGAAACCAAATCAAAAAACAGAAACCATAAACTCAAACATGTTTTTTTTCTAAATTTGAAAACAAAAACATAAAATAAAAAAATAAAATGGAAACATATAGGCTCAAGTTTATCCTTTCCTTTATTTTATTGTTAAAGTTAATATAATTTAGATTTTGGTTGTTGGGTTGATTTAACCAACTTTTTGTTATGGCAAGCACAATTGATACCGTTTCTTAATAGTTATGATCTTGAAAAGTATATTGATGGTAGCCTTACACTACTACCCTAAGTGAACATTAATACTTAACCTAATCCTATTTTTAATTCCTAGTTATGTTAAGATTAGCTTGTCCTTATCCTGTTTTTAATTCTTATTTATATTAAGATCAACTTGTTCTCAGTTAGATCATTGGTTATTTGATAGAAAGTTTTGTACCACAAGTAGTTGATACCATTAATGCTAAAGACGTAAGGCTAGAATTGATAACCACTTATGCAACTGGTTCCAAAGCATATATATGAACTCTAAAGTCCAAGTTTTAATGGTTGAATAGGGAGATGAGTGAAGTTATTACTTCATACACGCCATAAGTAAAAACCATGAATAATCAAATTGCAGCTCTAATCTTGTTTTAAAAGACAACCTAGTTCAATTCATTATTAATGGCTTGGGACCTGTTTGTAGATCATTTATGAGATCAATAGAAAATCAATTAAATGTTGTCTCTTTTGATGATCTTTTTGGCCTTTTATTAAGTGAAGAATAAATTCTTTTAAGTGACAACTAAATCAAAGAATCCATTTAACCAATAACTCACTTAACAAGGATGAGGAAGAATCATCAATAACTTTCAACAATCCTCATCCAATAATTTTAAGTTGAATCATGCTATAATTGAAGGATATTCCACCAATCTTTCCCTCTTTTATTGCTATAACTACACTGGCAATGGTTATGTAGCCTAACAATATCTTTCTCCAATATGAACAAGCTGTACAAATCACTAATGGCTTTAACCAAACTCTATAGTGAAAATATCTAAATTTGCATCCTCATCCTAAATGACCAATAATCAACCTTAGATTTTGGATGCCGGGTCGATTAACCACTTAACTTTTCATTTTAAAAACTTCTTTATTCATTCAAATTTTCATGGACAAAATGAAGTCAAAATCAACAATGGTAAATCTTATCTAATCTCTCATACTACGTCTTCTTTATGTTTTTCTAATCGTAATCTTTTTGAATTAGTTAATTCTTTCATGTTCTCGATTCTAACAATAGTTTGTTTTATGTTTATTCTTTTACTAATGAAATAATATTTATATCAAATTCTTTCCTAATCGTTATGATATTAATGATATCCACACGAGAGAATTGCTTCATCTAATTCCTTTTTTCTCTAAAAGTCCTAATGTTTGCCATGCTTATAAGGTTAGTACGAGTCATAAATTATCATTTCTTATTTGGACTCATCAAGCTAAAGGTCCTTTAAAATTGTTATCCTTACATTTACAAAGTCCTGCCTCTCTCAAATAGATTTTGGTGTTATATTAATTTTTATGATCATTATAGTAAATATTATTAGATTTATTTTCTCATATTTAAATTTGAAGTACTTTGTATCTTCATTCAATTATGTCATCTTATTGAAAAATATTTTGGGTGTCTAATTAAATCATTCCAAGATGATTGGGGAGGGGAATTTCAAACTCCAAAAACTACTTGCTTGAATACAAAATTAGCCAAATAAGTTCATGTCGCCATACGTTTTAACAAAATAGATGTTCCAAGAAAAAACGTAGACATATTATTGAGACAAGTCAATCCTTACTTTAACACTCTAATGTTCTCGTTAAAATTTAGACCTATACTTTTGATATTACTATCTATATTATTAATTGACTTTATACTCTTATAATAAGTCATCAAACACCATTCACTACATTATTTAGGAGAAATCCTAATTATAATAGTATACATGTTTTTGGATGTTCATGTTATTCTTAGCTACATCCTTACACTTCTTATAAATTCGAGTTGCAATCTAAAAACTGTATTTTTATAAGCTTCATAAGGGATTTATCTATTTTTATTTATCTTTCAAGAAATTTTTAAATCTTATTTCATGTTGTTTTCTATGAACAAGAGTTTCATTTTAAATCAAGTAAAGTTGTTGTTTATAGTACTCCAAAATGCAATCCTACAATCATTTTCTTGTCGTCCATTTTTTCTCCTTATCATAATTTAACCTAAACTTTACCATTCACAAACACGTCAACTCTATCCAACTTACCTTCCACCTCATCTTCATCCGCCCCATCTTTATTTTCACCACCTGACATTCAAATACATCTCAATCAATCTCATCCTACCTCACCTTTATATTAAACTTAAACTTAAACTGATAACACCAAACCACCTACTCAATCACACCTATAATAACCCGTTCTCAAACAGAATCCTTTGAACTAAGAATTTTGCCTGCAACTTTTAATTTAAAATCTACATTAGATACATATGCCATGAAATCAACTAAGTGGATAAAAGCTATGGTAGAGGAATATAATGTCATAATCAAAAATAAACATGGCTTGTTATTCCTTCATCATCATCTTAAAATGTTGTTAGCTATAAATGAGTCATTGGATTAAAATGCATAAAGATGGAAATCTTGATTATTACAAAGCCAAACTAGCTATGAAAGGCTTTCATCCTGGGTTAAACTTCACAAAAACTTTTAGTTAAGTGATTAAAATAGCCACCATTAAGCTCATCTTATCCGTGGTTGTCTCCTTAAATTGATAAGTCAAGGAACTTGATGTTTCAAACACATTCCTATGGCTCTCTTAATGTTTTCATAGAACAACCACTAGTTTTTTATCCTGTTTTTCAGATTATGTTTATAAACTTAATCGTTCTATCTATAAGCTTAAACAAGCTCGAAGGCTATGGTTCAAGTGTTGTACTACAACATTTTTATCTCTTCATTTTCATGGTTCCAAAATAGATAGATCCTTGTATTTTTATAGGTTTAGGACAACCATGATCTTTGCTTGATATATATAGATGACTTTATAATCATTGGAAGTAATATTACTATGATTAATTCCTTCATCAAAGCTTTACAAGATTGATTTACCTTAAAAGACCTAGGCAAACTCAATTACTTTCTTGGTATTGAAGCTAATTGGTGCACAAATGGTCTCTTATTGACACAATCAAAATATATTCATAATCTTTTTATCAAGTCTCATATGGAGAATGCTAATGGTATCAATGCTCTTACTTATACCAAGCAAAAGTTTTCCCTTATAGGAGAAGCTTTTCATGATCTATCACTCTACAACATTATTATACGCATGCTTCAATACTGATATCTCATTCAACCATATACTTTTGTTTTCAATAAATAAGGTGTAATAATTCATGCATTCATCCACATTAGATTATTGGATTGCTGTTAAAAGAATCCTATGATATCTTAAAACTATTATATCCCATGGTCTCCTAATTTGGCTATCATCTTCTTGTGCTCTCTCTGTTTATACTAATGTTGATTTGGGTGGAAGTATCAATGATTGAAAATCTACTTTTGAATTTACAATTTATGTCGGTCAAAATTGAGAATCTTGCAAGCAAAGGATAGTGGCAGAGATCCTCTACTAAAGTTTAATATCAACATATTGCAGCAACAATTAGTGAATTTCAATGGATAAAATTTCTAATGATTGAAATATATGTCATTGATAAATTCATTTCAATTCTATGGTGTAATAATCTCGTTGCAATATGGCTCACCTCTACACCTATTTTTCATTCACAAACACTTAAAGAGACTGATTTTCATTTTATTTCATATAAGGTAGCAACCACAAGTTTAAGATTCAATATATTTAAGCTCAAAATGAACTTGAAAAATTCTTAAACCAAACTATTGTCCAAACAATGATTTTTTTCTTTAAAGACAAATTGTTGGCCAAGTTTATTGTGTTAAGAAGCTTATAAAATTGATATGATCAAGTGTGATCATATAATGTTATTCATATATATTAATTCATGCTTATCTTATATTTTACATACAATACAGATTAATGAAAATTATAACAAACTCATATTTTCCTCAAAAGTTTTTATATAATTATCTAAAATCATTTTGATAGCCATTTTAGATTGATACAAAAATATAAACTAAAGCTTAATATCAAATGAATTCTTTTGAAAGTTCTTACTTATCTCTCGAAGTAAATGAAGATTAAGTAAACTCCTCATAATTTGTAAACTTCGAACATGAAAGAACTTTGTAATGCTGTTGACTTGCCTCAAACTTTGAGATTTTCGCATTAATATGGTGCGCATCTAAGGACTAAATGCAAACCCGCCAGAGTTGGCATTTTCAAATACAAATCTGCCCCAATAGCATCAATCATCCAAATCATTCACATTTAGCTCCAGTCAATCCGATCCCCTTACAAATGCCAGCACCTCAGAATTCGTGGTCTACACCTCATCCGAAATAAGAGAGTACAAACAGTCCAAAGTAACTTTAACAATAACACTTACGAAGAAAATATATGCTTTATTATGGGTTTTGGGCTCAAACTTTGGCAGGTCACAGATTCTTAATATATCATAAAGAAACTCCAAAAAGATGATAAATCCTTGCCGCAAATAACCACAAACCAAAATTACAAGCATGTTCAAAAGTCCGGAACAGACAAAGCTAGAATGATCAAATGTCCAGGACAAAGAAAACTAACTAAATATTGAGCAATGGATTTTTTTTCCCCTAATGTAGCCAGCTGGCAAAAATTTTCTTTAACGATTTGCCTTGGCAACTCTCTCAACCTCATCTTTCTTCTTGATGGCATAGCTGAAAAGGACCAAAACAAAATAAGATCAATAAATGCACAAGTGATAACATAGAATAAATGCCAGTGGATGAAACGATTGGAGAAAAAGCACCTGTTAGAAGAGCCCTTGGCTGCATTAATGAGCTCATCAGCCAAACATTCTGCAATAGTCTTGATGTTCCTAAAAGCAGATTCACGAGCACCAGTAGTGAGTAGATAGATGGCCTGGTTAACTCGTCTCAAGGGAGATATATCAACAGCCTGACGCCTGACAACACCAGCAGAACCAATACGAGTGGCATCTTCACGAGGGCCACTACAATCAATGAATTCAGTCAGCATAAATAAGTGCAAGCATGTTCATAGTGTGAATCTATGCAAATGTTTCACCATAAAAATCAACAAGTATAGACATCTAAGCTAGTCATTAACAAATGCAATTGAGATATTCATGATACAAAGTAGATTTATAGCTAACCTGTTGATTACAGCATCAACTATTACTTGGATTGGGTTCAGATCTGTTAGAAGATGAATGATCTCCATAGCATGCTTTACTATCCTGACTGCCATCAATTTCTTTCCATTGTTTCTCCCATGCATCATGAGAGAGTTTGTCAGTCTCTCCACAATTGGGCATTGGGCCTTCCTGAAACGCTTGGCAGAGTACCTCCCAGCTGTATGTGGCACATAGGTAGCATGCTTCGAAGGTTGGACACCGATGTAGTCAGATAATGAAATGTCGTTGACCTGTTCCACATTAAGGAAGAAATGAATGGACTGTAATACTAACTTATACTACAATTCTACTGTAGCAAAGCCATCCAACTACAAGATTAAATAATTCAACAAATTTAATAGCATCCCAAGGAAAATAAGTAGTAAACTACCAATACACGAAATTAGGGTCTACTCACAACATGATCAGGGTAAAGAAGAAGAAGAGTAACAAACACTAGAAATAAATCAGCTTGTAGAGAAGTCTCAATTTTTGAAACACATCCAGCGATCAAATTTCCATTGAAATAAACAAACTAACCAGAAAAGGAACTATGACCTAATCAATCACAACAGCACAACCAAGTATATCATACAGTGAGAAACTTCACCACTTTATCTCAAGACGCTTAAGATACAAAATTACAGTAATATACACTAACATGTAGTATTCAGAGCCAGGTTCAAATGCAACAGGAAGCATCGTGGATTACATTAGAACAAGAACAATCTCCTTACTTGTTTACATCAAATGCAACAGGAAGCAACAGGAAACATCGTGCAACAGGTTCAAATCATTATTCGGTTAAGGTTACCGCCGATTAAATCATTTCACATAAGTCATGTCAATCCTTAAAACTTCAATTTACACAACTTCTCAGACTTGTTGTACAGATTCAAACGTAATAAACGAAAATGCATTTAATCATATAAAACGCCGTGTAACCTTCAATGCGACGAAGCTATAAATCCTCATACAACCCGCAGATAGGAATAAGATACCAGAAGCAAATGAGTGAAATGACACGAAAAGAGAAACAAACTAACAGAAAGAACAATTTCATTCATACATCAGATTAATAACAAGATAGCTATGACAATTAAAAATAGTGAACAAATTAAAATACCTGAACATCTTCAAAGGACCAACGATTAAAGAGCTTCACATCGTAGGCTGGTTGGATAGGATCCGACTGCGCCACCACTGCCATCGCCGACCAGTTGTGTGTAAAGTGGCAGCGGAGAAGTGAGAGAAGAGGAAGCTTGAGCCGCAGTGACAAGATTACAAATACACTAAAAGGTAACCCTAACGGCTTCATATTTATATGCTTTAAGAATTTGCAATACAAAATAGGGTTTATATAAATATGAATTGGCTTAAATTTTGGGAAAGCAAATAGGATTTGCTTTTAACTTTCCTAATCCTTTAAGAAAATAAAATTGGTCAAACTCAAACCCCTTAAGGCGAAAATTTTGAAATGGCAAAGCAATGCTTATCATTTTTCCAAATTTAATTTTTATTTCCTAAATTTGATCATAAAATTATCATTTTTAATATGAAAAAGTGAACTAAAATTATTATTAATATTACTTTAATATCTTTAAACAATATAAATACTAATATCTTTTATAGTTAGGATAAAAGACACTGAACTACCTATGATTTATGAAACTTTAGAAAAATTCTATAATCTTTAAAATTCTAAAAAGATGAGATAAGCATTACAAATGTACCAACTATATGTTGTTCACATGATAATTCAATTTATCTCTTAAACATGAACTAAATTAATTAAACTAAATTCAAACTAATAATTTAAGATAATTATAGTAAAATATTATTTTAGGTCGAGTTTTAGAGTTAGGTTTAAGAGCTTAGTTAAATTGTTATATCAGTAATATTTGATTAGTCCTTTTATAATTTCCATGCTACATGTTTATTACTATTATTTTCAACAAAAATCTAATAAAATGAGTTATTTTAAAATAAAATTACAAAGAGTTTTTTTAGTTTAAAGATTAAGGAATTCTTTTAAAGTTAATTAAATCATAAGGAGCTCTATGTCTTTTACTCTTATAATTGTTTGCGCATTTTAGTATATGAATTATTGTTAAATAAGTCCAAAATAATACATTTTTTATATTGATGGAACTACGATCTTTGCATTTTCAAAGTGTATTGGTTAAACAATTGGATACATCTAATAGCTTTCAAACCACGTGTTTCAAGTATATCACTAGAGGAGCCATTGATTTAGAGTGAGGTTAATCTAAGTGACATTTGCAAGTTCCAACTTATCTTTAGGCTTGGCAAAAATTGCTCGACCCGAGATTTGAAACCTAAAATTTTTAAGTGAAATGACATTATTTTGAGTAAAATGATATTGTTTTTAATTTTAAAAATCAAAATATATTTAATTAGTTTCGACTTTAGCCTAATTAGGCTTCAATGTTGGACCCTGAATGTTTCATAGAAGTTAAAACTTTTTGAATGAGAAAGTTTAGAAATTAGTCATGAGTAAAGAACAAATGATGAAAATTCGTGAACCAAGAAATGATAGGCAAGGGTAAGGTAGTGAATGAGAAATGTGGATATGTCCAAGTTTTGCTTTAGTGTTTCTGGTAGATAAAAGATTTTGAAGTGAGAAGAATTAAGGTGAAAGTTAGAAGTAAAATGAAAGTCAAAAATGAAGTTGCATTTATGTAGTAAGTTGATGAAGAATATATACATATGTGTATGTTCTGTTGTTGGTGTTCATAATTAATCATGGACTATGTATTTTCTTTGGATGATATTGATTTGAGATGGAGTTGAGAGTAAGGAGTAAATGAAGTAGAAAAGGTTCTCTAGTTATCCAAACGAGATGATTCTTGATTTGGATTAAACTAGGAAAATATGGCTACATTTTTTATGAAGACATCAAATTTAAATTCTGTCTTTAAGAATCTCAAAATTTGCCATGAAGTTGAGAATTGGGTGCAGTACATTGGATGAATGTAAAGTACGTATTCTGAATTCGTGGAAAAAACTGGATTAATCTAGGTTGAATTTAGGCAAGTGTGTTTACTAGTAAGTTGTAGATTTTTCTTTTAACTTTCCAACGATATATAGTATAGAATTTTGGAAGTCTGAGCTGAAAGTCATGGTCCTTATAAGGGAAGATGTACAAGAGAGGAGTTGTATTGTCTGCTTTCTTACTTCTTCTGTGATAACGTCATCTTCTTCTGTGTTTCCTTTGTGATGATGTCATCTTCTTCTGTGTTTTTGCTTTGTCTGTGTTTTACTGCTTTTGCCTTTTTGCTTCTTCTGTGATGACGTCATCTTCTTCTATATTTCTTCTATGATGATGTCATCTTCTTCTGTGTTTTGCTTCATCTGTGTTTTGCTTCTTCTGCCTTTTTTCTTCTTATGTGATGACGTCATCTTCTTCTGTGTTTCTTCTATGATGACGTCATCTTCTTCTATGTGTTCTTCTATGATGACGTCATCTTCTTCTATGTTTTGCTTCATCTGTGTTTTGTTTCTTTTGCCTTTCGCTTCTTCTGTATTTTGCTGACGCGTCTTCTTCTGCCTTTTTGCTTCTTCTTAGTTTTGCTTATTCTGGCTTTTGCTTCTTCTTATTTTTGCTTCTTCTTAGTTTTGCTTCGTCTGCCTTTTGTTTTTTCTCAGTTTTGCTTCTTCTGACTTTTGCTTCTTCTACCTTTTACTTCTTCTTAGTTTTGTTTTTTCTGACTTTTTCTTCTTTTTAGTTTTGCTTTGTTTACCTTTTGCTTCTTCTTAGTTTTGCTTCGTCTGCCTTTTGCTTCTTTTTAGTTTTGCTTCCTCTGACTTTTGCTTCTTCTTAGTTTTGCTTCGTCTACCTTTTGCTTCTTCTTAGTTTTGCTTCTTCTGACTTTTGCTTCTTCTTAGTTTTGCTTCGTCTGCCTTTTGCTTCTTCTTAATTTTGCTTCGTCTAACTTTTGCTTCTTCTTAGTTTTGCTTCATCTGCCCTTTTATTATTCTTAGTTTTGCTTCTTCTGAATTTTGCTTCTTCTTAGTTTTGTTTCATCTACCTTTTGCTTCTTCTTAGTTTTGCTTCTTCTGAGTTTTGCTTCGTCTGCCTTTTGCTTCTTCTAAGTTTCACTTCTTCTGCCTTTTGCTTCTTCTGTGTTTTGCTCCTTCGGCTTTTCGCTTCTTCTATGATGACGTCATCTCCTTCTATGTTTCCTTTGTGATGATGTCATCTTCTTTTGTGTTTTGTATCGTCTGTGTTTTGCTTCTTTTGTCTTTTTGCTTCTTTTACCTTTTTGCTTCTTCTGTGTTTTGCTTCTTCTGTCTTTTGCTTCTTCTGTCTTTTGTTTTTTTTGTATTTTGCTAAATCGTCTTCTTCTATGTTTTGCTGACGTTTCTTCTTCTGTATTTTGCTGACGTGTCTTCTTCTGTGTTTTGCTCCTTCTGTTTTTCGTTTCTTCTGTGTTGTGCTATCTTCTGTCTTTTTGCGTCTTTTGTCTTTTTGCTTCTTTGTACCTATCTTCTGTTCCATTTTTTATCCTTCATAAGATGGAATTTGTCTTCAATGTCTTCATGAAAGTTGTAGCTCTTGAAGTCCTATTTCAAACCATCAAAAGAACACCTAAATCTGATATCTGTAGAGAAAGTTATGACAATTGCAAAACATCTTCTGTGTTACTGTTCATAAACTTCTTCTGGGTTACTATTCATTTTATATCTTCTGTTCCATTTTTGATCCTTTAGAAGATGGAATTTGTCTTCTAGGTCTTCATAAAAGTTGTAGATCTTGAAATCTTCTTTCGAATCATCTAAAGAACATCTTAATGTGATATCTGTAGGGAAAGCTATAGCAATTTTCCCACTTCTTCTGTCTTTTTCCATTCGTCTGCTTTTTCCTTTGACTTTGTCTAATCCAATCATCTGATCCATTTTGACCTTTTAGATGATAAAAATCTGACCTCAAGGTCTTCTTCAAATTTGTATATTTCAAAGTTATCTTTGAAATCATCCTAAGATGATCTTAATCCAACATCTCTAGTGAGAGTTATGCAATTTGTCTCGAGATAAGTTCAATATGAGTGAGGACCAAATCTTGTTAGCTTCGTTCGGCCATAATTTGTCTGTCCGACCTCCAAATGAAGTGATTCTTGAACCTTTAGATTCCTAACACTTTTCTTTTTACTGAACATGCTTCATTATTTTGATGATTTCTGGATCAGTAGAGCTCTGAATAAGATGATTCTTATTTCAAGATAAACTAGAGAATTGGAGCTATAAATGGTATGAAGAAATTGAAATCTAATTCAGTTTCTAAGATGTTTAAATTTTGGATAGAAGTTGTTCATTGTTGGAGCCCGTCTCCGAGGCCCAACATTCGAAAGCACACAAGCATGGAATGCCCAAAACCGACAACAAACCGACCACAATATGGGGGACTTACAATTGGAAATACAGATCGGCTTCTTAAGAACATTTATTCCTCCTGGTCTAACGGTTCTAACGCCACTGAAAACGCTCAATTTGGATTTGAAATGAAAAAGTTATGCTCAAAATACTATCTGAAGAAAACAGTCAAAATTGACATTCTACCGACTTCATGTCAGAGTTTGAAAATCTTGGAGGAAAAATTACAGCTTGGCTCCTTCATAAAACTTGTAGGTCTATGTCTCTAGTTTAATTTAAAACAAGAATCGTCTCAATCGGAGCTCTATAGCTCAAGATATTTCAAAATTACTGAAGCATACTCAGACTTTATTAGCCGACCTTCACACCTTGTTTCAATCCAATTTTTTCAATTTAAAAACAATAATGATAAATCAAACATAAAAAGATAGAAAATTTTCTTAGGAGTCTAACACTTCAAAAATCAGCTCAAACGGAGGTCTGTACAAAAAGTTATGGCCAAAAGAAGGAAGAGGGGTCGGTCGGCCAAGAACCGACCCCAATCGCGCGAGCTTGCCCAAGGGCGAGCGTTGCGCGCGCATGGGCGCTCGCTCGTCCGCGAGCGCTTGGGCGACCCGTCCTGCAGTCCCACCTACCTGACTTCTAACTCTCATAACTTTTGACTCCGAACTCCAAATCAGGCGCGGTTTGCTGCGTTGGAAAGCTGATGGAAAAATCTACAACTTTTAAGGAGGGCTCAGAGACAAGCTCGGACATTAAGGAAATCAAATATTTACTCAAAGGTCGATCGACTAGCTCCTCCCAAACAGTACCAAAACTTGCAAACATCATAACTTTTGACCCAGAACTCCAAATTTAACAAATTTGGTGTCTATGGAAAGGTAAAAGAATTATCCACAACTTTTATGAAGATTACCAACCTAAATTCCAACTCTATGAGGGTCAAAAGTGGACTCAAATCTCTGCCTGAAAATCTGCCATTTAGGCAGCACCTGCATTTAGTTCTAACGACTCACACCTACCAATTTAACAAATCATAAATGACTCATAAAACATCCTGGAAGAGCTTTACAGCTCGCCTACCACTCTCAATGAGTCTAAAAGATCCCATACGACCTAT
>JANIPM010000003.1:45629391-45645533 GCA_027478405.1 Erythroxylum cassinoides
TCTAGGTGATGACATCTTGTTAACTATGAGTTGTGAGTTTGAATTGTTGAGTATTGAATTGCTAGATATATATGTACGTATGCTTGAATGTGTGGCTCGTTACCGATGACTATAAATATATTAATTACTAAGCTGTATAACTCACCTCACTATTCCCTCCTCAGGTGCAGAACAAGAAAGTTAGCGATCCTTGTAAGGAAATTGGACAAACTCTGAGATAGTTAGCATTTTCTTACTAAGTTAGTTCGATAACTTTTGAGTAGCTTTAGCAACATATCGAACATAAGCATCCCTATGTATTTTTGTATTAAGCTAATGATGTAATGTGGATATGTAAATAAAGCTACATTCAAACACTATTTTGTTTTAGAAATCAGATTGAGCATTGAAGAAGTTCTTTTGTCATGATGATAATGAAATATGATTGTGTTTTGCTTGTGATTCTCAAAATTGGTATATTACATTTTCAATCCTTCCATAGATGGAAAAATTGTGTTCTGAATTCAAGGAAAAAACTATATTAACTAATGCTGAACTAGGAAAAGTTGTCTTCTTAAAACTTGTAGATTATCTTTCTAGCTTTCCAATGATATACAATATGAAATTTTTGGATATCAGAGTTAAGAGATATGATCATTATAAGTAGTGATGCTGCATAAGATGTATATACATAATAGCTATAGTATTGATGATAATTTTTTGTATGTGATGAATCATTTGAGTTAAGATTTAGGAGTTTAATGCAATCAATTTGGTAATTGAATTTTTAAGAAGTGATATGGCATTAGAAAAAGTGAATTTGGGAAGATTATGAGTGAAAGTGATGGTAGAATGGATGTAGGAACCATTGTAGATACTTTGGAGGGAGTTTTATATTTCCTATGTCCGTTAGACGGACCTTAGGTCCATTAAACAAACCTTTTTAGGTTAGAAATGCTCCCAGCCTAGTCCATGTCCGTTAAATAGACATTAGGTCCGTTAAACTGACTTTTATGGGTCTGGAAAATGCTCCAAACCCCGTGTATGTTTGTTAGGTACAAGTGTATGTCCGTTTAACAGACATACACTATACACTTTTGGAAATTCATGATTTTGACCCTTTATATGGAAAAATCTCTCTTTGGGTCTTCATTAAATTGTAGATCTCAAAGTCTTCTTCGTAACCATTCTAAAATGACCTTAATCCGATATCTCTAGTGAAAGTTATGCTAATTGTCCCATGATAGTTACAATATGATTGAGGACATAATCATTTTTTATTTTTTTGGCCATAACTTCATCGTCCATCCTCCAAATGAAGTGATTCTTAAACCAATAGATTTCTATCACATTTTTCTATCTCTCCATAAAAATTGGTATCCATTAGTGTTGATTTGAAAAAGATTGATGGAGAGAAAGTGAGAGAGTCGATTGGAAGAGCATGAATTGGTTGTTTTACTGAACATATTTTTGTATTTTAATTATATCTTGATCTGTAGAGCTCCGAATGAGATGATTATTATTTCAAAATAAACTAGAGACATGGAACTACAATTATTCTTAAGAATTTAAGTGGTGATTTGGGCATTTGACTGGTATGGGCTCGCCCCCTTATGGTTTGAGATATTTTGAGAATGAGGATGAACCGATGATGGCTAAGGAGACTTCAGTGAAATAACCCTACAGGAAAATATGCTCACATCTTATGATATTCCGGATTGTTAAGCTTCAAAAATAGGGTCCAACATTTTGTGGTATCAGAGCTTAGGTTTTTCTTAGGCTTAGAATGCATAATAGTATGAATTTTTATGCTATGTGATTACTTACTGCATGATGATTTGATTGGTTGCATTATGTAACATGCATATCATGCATACATTTAAGAAATAAGATTAAAATGGAGTGTAAGCTAATCATTAGTGTTTCAATTGAAGGAGTAAGATGCCACCTCATAGAAGGACACGAGGAGTTCTGTAAGGATCAGTTACACCTGACTCTCCAATAAGAGCGGAGAGTACTGATGAGTCTATAGCCCCAAGAAATGCTGAAGCTTCTGTAAGGCAAGGTAGTGAGCTCGTTCGATCACAGACGCGGGAGTCTCCTCTTTCGCAGGAGCAAGTGCCTACTCCATTGAATCTGAGGATATTTCAGGCATTTGCTCAGGCATTTTTCAGGCCATAGGCCAGATGCCACAGACTTCTGCTCCGACCCCAGTTAAGAAGGGAAAGTAGTTTGATAAGCTCAGAAAGTATGGGAAAGTGGATTTTTATGGAACAATGGATCCAGAAGAAGCCAAGACTTAGTTGAGAAAGACCGAGAGGATACTAGATCAGATAGATTGTGAGGATGATGAGAAAGTTGTGTACACTGCAAGCTTACTATAGGGAGATGCTCTATATTAGCGGGAATGTGTGCCAGGAAGTCAGATGAAACGATGTTAGTATGGAAAGACTTCTTAACTATCTATAAGAAGAAGTATCTATTTGAGGTGTACATTCAGCATAAGCAGAGGGAGAGTCTCACCTAGAAGAAGATGACAGTGAGTGAATATGAACGTCGGTTTATGCAGCTGTCCAGATATGCAACTGAGATGATGATGAGAGAGGCAGTTAAATGCCGTAGATTTGAATCAGGATTGCATTTGTCCATTAGGGAAAAAGTGGTGGCGTAAAATTTTTGTGATTTCTAACAGCTGGTTGAAATAGCAGTAAGGGTCGAGAATGTGGAGAACATCAAGAGTGTAGTGAATAGAAAGAGAAAGAACAATTCAAGAGAGAAGGTGGTACTCCTATGTTATAAAGGAGTGCTAGGACCTTCCCTATGCAGTCTGAGGAGAGGAACAGTGGTGCAAGTAGACCTAGACATATGAGAACCGTTTCTCAGCAGGCCTCAATGGCTAGAGGCCGCAAAAAGTGAGAGGGAAATAAGTTGTCCATCCCCAAATGTGATCATTGCGGGAAACTCCATAAAGGGGAGTGCTACCGATTGATAGGAGTTTACTTCAACTGTAGGAAAAAAGGGCACATGGCTAGAGAGTGCCCTTAGTATGCAAGACAAGAGAAAACTCATTTGTAAGCTTCAAAGAGGGCTGAAACTGGGGGATAAAAGACTACAACTGAAATGGGCAATTTTGATGTGACCAAGAAGGTGAACTCTTCGGGAAGACCGAGGGGGCAAGCACCAGCTATAATGTTTGTAATGACACAGGAGGATGCAGAAATCGCTCCAGAAGTTGTGACTGGTATGGTTACATTATCTGATGATGATATTGTTGTTTTGATTGATTCAGGTTCTACCTATTTGTTTATTTCATCAAGTAGAACTGTGCATGGTAAAGAACTGAGCTCATTGGATACTCCTTTGATGGTTAGTACTCTAATCAGCCAATATATTATTATTAGTCAAGTATATAGAGATTGTAAATTATGTATTGGTTGGGAACACTTAGTGGTAGACCTAATGCCATTAAAGACGGGGGGATTAGATGTGATACTGGGCATGGATACATTAGAAAAGTATAACGCCCATCTAGATTGCAAATAGAAGACAGTGAAGTTCGAATTGGATGAAGGTAGAATGGTAAAGTGTATGGGGAACAGGAAAACAATTCCACCTAGAATTGTTTCAGCTCTGATAGCCGAGAGAATGATGAGGAAGAGATATTAAGCATTTTTGGCCTATGTGGTAGACACGAAGGTAGACAGAGAGAAGTTAGAAGAAATTCCTGTAGTTATGAAATTCCTAGATGTCTTTCCTAAGGAATTACCAGAACTATACATCGATCTTAATTCCACCTTATAGAATGGCTCGGGAAAATTAAAGGAGCTTAAGGAGCAATTGGAAGAGTTGTTGGAGAAAGGGTATATTCGACCTAGCTCTTCGCCTTGGAGAGCTCCGGTCCTAGGTTGGAAACTATCTAAAATATGAATCATAAGGAATTAAAACTCTAATATTGTCTTCAAAATAAAGTAAAGAAAACTCAGACCTATCAAACAAGCCAATTTAAACCAAATTTAGGTGGATTTTGATTGCCGTAAGTTGCCTTAATAAATTGACGTTAAGTTCTTATTAAAACCTACGTTACATCAATAAGATAACCTTTAATAGGCATAAAGTTCATTAAACTAAAGTCTTAAAGGGAAAAGAACATTTGCATTATCATAATTTAATTAGGAATAACTAAATAATTTTGAAAAAGTCCAATCTTTATTTAAATAGAAAAAATGAAATTCTAAAACTAAATAACATGACTCTTTTGCCTTTCCAACTTTAACACTAATGACAATTACCTTTTAGAAATTTACAAATGTGAATATTGATGAGTTTGGCAGTAGTCATAAGTATTACACCAATGCCAATTTGCTTCTATTTTGCAAACCTCATCAATATAGTGTATGATCAGCGTTTGACACCATTGTGGCATTAGTGTCGATTACATTGTATTTCCAAGGTTTTTGGACATCTTATAAACCTTTTTCTTTATATGTTAAACATATTCCATCTTATAAACCTTTTTCTTTATATGTTTAATAACATGTAAAGAAAGTGATCAATCTTGGGAATGCATCTATTTCATCTTAAACAACCTTTGTTTTTTGCATCTCTATGATTAATCCTTGAAAAGCTACTGATAAACGATAATTGACCATATTAATACACCTATATTTAGTTTTTTTGCTTGTTGTTTAATAGTTTTATAGTATTTTTGGTACTTATTTAACTTCAAGTATATTTTTAGTTAGTAATTGCCTTCATAGACTAAAAAGAGAAGAATTCAGGCATTTTTATGGTTAATGCACAGAGTTGCCACAGGAGCATACTCTCTCTTATGTGGAGGGACGTATCTTTCATCTATGGAAGAAGAAACTAGAAGGCGACAACATTTGTCAACTTCCTTCACATTTAGAGTAGGATGCCCTAGAGTCCTTTAGAGATCTCTTAATCTAAGGTAACAAAATTTTGCCTAATAATGTATAGTAGGGCAATAAAAAGTTTTTCAACCTTCTCTATCAATATCGTGATTGCCTCAACAGTAGAGACTAAGTTAAACATCAATTCTAAACTTTATTTTTATAGACAACATCATTTCATTTAGATTCTCACTAGTAGGAGAGTTAACAAAAAGAGACTCTGACTTCTCAAGAATTTCAATCATTTGGGATACAAAACCTTCATTCCTTACTATATTAGTGGCTTTTTACTCCAAGGGTGGAGATATAATGATTTTCCATTCCTTGAACATGATATTGGGTCCCATTAGGTATGCCAAATTATTGGCGTCACTTTAACAATTATGTATGCAAGGGAGAATTCCTCCCAAAATTTATACCTAAATTCTTATTAATGATATCACTGGACATCAAAAAAATTAGAATGGAAAATTCTAAACTACTAAGATGCTAAAATGTGTCGAAATAAGAAATTTAAACAAAGGAAACTTACAAACTTCAAGTGGAATTTGAGATAATGAAAATTAATACACAATGTAAAGAAAACTAGAAAAATAATAACAAAGTGTTTTATAATGGAATGATTGTTTTTTTTGTAGGTATTTAAGGTTGTGTCATGTGCTTTTATCATGGCGCTAGTGGATTTATATAGTCTTCTTAACTTCAAGAATTTTTTTCCCACTTTCCACATTCTAGTTAACTTCTTGTCATTATTCTTTTAACTTCACAAGTATCTCTCTTATAACTTCCTAACTTTTAGACCACGTATCCATATTTCTCCATTGTGTCTGTTACTCATACCTAACATGTACATTTACCATGATCTAGAATTTTGCCAACCATGAATTCTCTACCTAAACATTTGCTAGGCATTCATATTTAGGGCTCCTTTTACTTGTGGGGTAGGTTTCTTTTTAAGTTATCAACAATAATATTTATAATAGTAAGCAACTAAGAACCAATAGGAATAATAAGGGGAAAATGACTAGTACGAGAGGCTCTAACTTCTCACTAGGAATTTTAAGGTTTTTGCTCTTCATTTCCAAGCTATTAACTTTTTTCTCATTCTTCCTTTAGTTAAGCTCTTTCAATTTCCTATTCCTTCTTTGTTTTACATCCACGCTCAATTGTGTTGGATTGATAGAGTTGAGTTTTTTTTTCTCTTCTTAAGTTTTTCATTCTCTATCATTTCCTTCTCTTATGTTCTCCCTCTCGCTAGTTACAAGTACTCTGGCTAACCTTAGCTAAGGGTAGTTTAGTAACTCTCCAACTTTAAGACTTCTTGCCTTTCATTTTCCTCCTAATTTTAGCAATGGTTTTTTAATCTTCATTTTACTAGAGCATATCATTTTCTTTTTTGAGCAATAGAGGATAGACTTTTAATCTCAACACAAAAGTCCCTAAATTTTCAACCTCAGCCCAAAAGTCCCATCATCAAATTACCTTTCCACCCCTCCACTCTAAACAAACTTCTGAACCTAGCATCTTACTAAATGACTTCTCTAAACACCCTTTCTTTTCACAAGGTAATTTTTCTAAACATGCAGCTAATTCCCTGGTCCCTCACCTAGCCAACCTGAGGCTAAGTTGGAAACAAGTTGTAAGTGAATCTTCAAGAGCCTCCAAACAATGCCCTCACACTAGCATGAGGGAATGATATGATTTTTTTTCCAAATATAGAGGTACTGAAGGAAAGAGAACATGTTTGGACCTTGACATTGATGGGTTTCTATTTAAGTAGGAGACTTGTGTTCCAATTTTTCAATACTTAGGTTTAGAAAGTGTGGAGGTTAAAGGGATTACGTGAGGTTTTATTGTTAGAACATAACCATGTCCTTTTTAAGTTTTCCTAAAAAAAGCAAGAAAAGGAAAGATTAGAAGTAGGGTCATAACACATCTACATCCTACTAATCATTTTACAATTCTAGAGGCCAAGAATCAACTTAGAAAGGATCAAGAATGAGAATATACCTATTTATATGAACAACCATAATGTTCCATTAGAATATTAGTTGATGAATTTTATTTTGATTATTTTACTTATGCAGTTATTTGTTTATGTATTTGACTTTTTTTTATGCCAACTATCTTTAAAAACTTTTTCTCTTGTGGGTATGTTAAAAACAACCTCTCTACTAGCTAGGTACATATGGAAACCTATACATTTGAAGGAAACAATAACTAAGAGAAGAAGAGTGGGGTATGCTAAGTTGTATATAAGTGTTGATCTGGTGAAGGAGCTCATGGACACAATTTCCCTGTTGAGTTTAGGTAAGGAGGTGAACCTACATAAGGATTCAGTTACAATATCTTACTAATGGAAGTTTATAATAAGGAAATGGAAAGAACCAATAAGGAGGTTCAAGAGAAGACAGATGAAGTAATTTAGGGCGGGAAGCTGTTATGGAGAATGCTACCAATAGGAATCGTGAAAATTAAGAAAGGACAAAAATCACTCAGAAAGAAGTAAGGATAGAAGAAGATAATCCACAAATTGTAGAAAATGCACTTTAGAAATGGGTCAAAAGACACCTAAATGATGGAAAGACAAGTCTCATAACTAAATAGTAGAGCAAAAGATGGATGGTTTTTAAAATATGAAAGGATGAGGTCACTTAGGAAGAGAAAGGATAAAGGCTCTAAAACCAAAACTTAAATTTGATGTTGATTATCACATAGAATATTAGGGGTATAAATTTTTTCAATAAATAACTAGCCCTTAGGGATTTTATATACTAATAAGTGAGCTATATTAAGACTATTAGAAAGTAAGTCAAGTTTAGATAATGTCTTCAAGTTGAAGATTTTAAAAGGTCAATGGATTTTTTTGTCAAATCACCAACAGCATCACTATGGATGCATTGTACTGACTTATGATTCGAGGAAGGTTAAGGTAATTTTATTGGAATCAAGTGACTAATTAATGCATATCTTTATTAACTATCTTTAAGGGGATTATAAGGCAAGTATAACTATTGTTTATAGGTTCAAATTTCACTTTATGAAGAAGATACTTATTAGAGAATTTGGTTAGTATTCATTATAAAATCTAAGGCCCTTAGATAATAATTAGATATTTCAATAGCACTTTATATAGAGATGAAGTTGAGGGAAACATGGGGTTAAGGAATTTTATAAATGGTTTTAAGAAATGTGCTTAAAGGATAGGTGTCACAAATCTAAAATTTGAGGGATGCTTCTTTTCTTGGAGTAAAAAACAAGCATCTAGATGGCACCTATTGAAAAAGTTCGCTAAAGCCTTAGCGAATGGAGAGTAGCTAGATGAGTATCCATATAGTAAGGCAATGTTTAAGAGTGTTTCAATCTTAGACCATCCACCTATTATTTCTATAACATGTATACTAAATGAAAGTTCCATAAGGGAAGGAAATAAAGAGCTCATTTTCTCTCAAAAAGAACTAAAGGAGAGGCTTATAAGTGATTCTAATAATCAATTTATACTAGTCACAAAAGTAGCTCCTTAATCTCGCTTCTTAGGTCTTCTATTAAAAACTAGATCATTTATAATAAGAAAGATGCAACACATTCATACTACAAGAAGTGGAGAGGGCAATTTTTGAATTAACCCATTCAAAGCTTCTAGCCTAGATGGAAAGAATGGTTATTTTTTCCAAAAGGCATGGCCATAGATCAAGGATTTAGTGACAGATAGAACTATAGAACTCTTATAGAATGGAAAAATTCTTAAAGAGATAAATAAGACTTTTATATGTTTAATTACTAAGTCCTATAATCCTATCTCTTTAGGAGAGTATAAAACTCAAAAGCCATTTTATAGTTTCCTATATAAAATTATTAGCTTCTAAGCTAAGTAAAGTGCTAAACTAGGTGGTAAATGATTCACAGGTGCATTTCTACAAGGAAGACAAATATGGGATAATGTCTTAATAACCTAAAACCTCTTTAAAGGCTATTCAAGGAAAAAATCCCCTATGAAATATGCAATGAAAGTGAATTTTAACAAGGCATATGACTTCCTAAGTTGGGATTTTATATTGTAAGTGTTGGGAAGTTTTTTGCTTTTTAGGGAAATTTAAAAGGTAGATCAAGAAATGCATAACTTTAACTTCATTTAGTGTAATAATAAAGGGAAAACCAAAAAATCTCTTTAAGGGAGGTAAAGGGATCCTTCCCCTTATCTCTTCATATTATGTAAGAAGATTCTAATCAAATTGATTAAACATCACATTTCTCTTAACCTCAACTTATGCTTTTATAACAAATATAAAGAGGTTGGCCTATTTAGCCTCTCCTTTATAAATGATCTTTTTTTTCCTTCGAGGCTCATGATAAGTCTATTAATATCTTAATGACTACTCTAAACCTTTTCAAAGACCTATTAGGTTTGGAGGTGAATTATAACACGATCCATCTAATAGTTTCTGGGAGAGCATCAAAAATAATAGTTTGGATTTTAAGGATTTCAGTACTACAAGTCAAAGTGCTACCTTTCATCTATCTTTGGATCCCCTATCCATAAAGAGGTTGCATTATAGAGAGAATGTCCCACTTGTAGAAAGAGTGCAAAATAGGTTAAGTAATTGGTGTAACAAAGATTTGTCCTATACTAGCATGCTTGTTTTGATTAAGTCAGTTTTGAGTTAGTTGTAAGTATACTAGTTAGCTTACATATTCCTCTCAAAAGGTTTAACCAAATCTTTGGAAAGACTGCCATCAGACTTCACATCAACACCCTTAGTGATAAACTATCCTCAGATTCAAAATGTATGGATATATGGAGCTTTAGTTAAGATGTGTTTTGTAACAATTAGTGGATGTTAAGTAGCAAAGCGTCCTACATTTGATTATGGAACTCTCATTTTGAGAGCTTTTGTATTTTCAACTATTTTTGCCATTATTAGTTTAATTCAATTTCATTTTTAAAAAAAACTTGGAAAGATTGATTTATAATTTCCTATAGGGTGGGAGAAGAACTAATAGGGTCAATGCAGTAGGAAGGAAGTCAGCAACCCTAAAGAGAAGGGGGGATTGGGAGTCATTTCAATCAGTTTAAGCAATAAGGTATGCTTATTTTTTAAGGGGAGGAGCTTTTGGAAAGTGTAGGTTTATCCAAGTTATTCTAGCTTTTATGATACAATTGTTAAGGCTATGAGAGAACCTTTCAATGCACATAAAATACATAATAGGTAATGGTCAAAGAGCTTCAATACTTCATGACAATTGGAGTAGAGAGGGTCCACTAATTCAATATAACTTAAGGAGTCATATACAATATCTTGATAATGATAAGGTAAAAGAATAGATTAGGGGCAATCAGTGGCATAATATTCCACCAAATTTATTAAGGGCTCTTTGTGACTATAACCTAAACCCAAGACAAGAATACGGCATGGATTCCAAATTCATCCAACTTTTTTTTACAAGCACTTCAGTTAGTGAGTTTTTCAAGGAAAGAGGTGAAAAGTAAGCTTGTACAAAATGGTTTGGACTATTTTTTTTCTTTTATGGTTGGCTATGAAATAACGGCTAGCTAAATTAAAGTTTCTTTACACCCCAAATAGATGCTTCCTTTGTAAGGAAGATATTGAAATCAACACGTATTTTTTAATCTGCTTATATGGCATGGATATGGAAAGAGATTGAGCAATTATGCCTCAAAAAAATAAGATAACAAAATTATTTATAGCTCCTGAATTGATTCAGTAGCAAAGAAGTACAAAGAAGTGTACATGTTATGCGTAGGATCTTGTATTTACACGATACAGAAAAGAGGAACACAAGATGTTTCCAAATAATACAACATACTAAAGGAAACCAAACATTAGATAACAGAGCAACTCCATGTAATGAATTAGAACAGATTGGAAATAAGGAATTATCAAATTTTTGGGAACTTGTAACGTTTTTGTAAACTAAATTGTTGATAGTTTGGTAGTACAGTACAACATATGGCTATGGAGTTGGGATTTTTTAAGTCCCCGTGATATCATAATGTTAAAATTTAGACTTTGCTTTTACTACTGACTTCTCGTCAATTTTACTTACTTTGAGTTGTGTAATCCTTAAGGTAATTTTTAACTTAAAGAAATACTTGCAATAACTATTTAAAAAATGAATCTAAGAATAGATCAATATGTATATGTAGATTAACTTTTTAATTTTTGAACTATTTGAGATGTTATTTGCTTTAATTTTCATATTCATTTATTAGAGAACTATGTATTCATATAGAAATTTGAATAAATTGATTATTAGTAAAAAGTTGATATTTCAATCTTTACAACAAAGTTGTTAGTACCTTGACTCCTACAAGCCAGAAAGGGTTGGGGTTTACAGCTACATAAACCCCATTCTCCTATCGTCCAGCGTCGGCGTCCCTTTCTCTTGTTGGCTGTTGCTTGGATAATTGAACCAGCGCAAACAATGAGTAGAAGATCACAAATCTGCCTAATTAAAAACTTGATCTTGAAACACCGGTTTCAATGTTCCCAAAATCCCGTAAAGCACTTTTCTCTGAAGCCGCTATTACCAGCTTCTATTCATTTCCTTTCTAGTTCAGTTCGATTTCCTAGCATGAGATTTCTCCAAGCACCCACCTTACAGTTCCAAACTTTGACGTACCCATTTGCCCAGAGCGCTCAAATAACCTCCCCCAATCAAATTTGCAGGCGACTTAGTAATCAATCGGGGGGTGAGTCGGCGCCTGAATTGGACGTGAACAAAGAGGTGGACATGATAAACCTCAAATTTGCAGAGGCAAGAGAGGAGATAGAGATGGCTTTAGAGTCGAAGGAAACTGTGTATTTCAATGAGGAGGCTGAATGTGCAAGAGTTGCGGTGAAGGAAGTCCTTGACATGTTCAATGCTCTATTGGCGAAATTGCCAGAGAGCGAGAAAGCAGCTTTACAGAGGTCTATGGGGCTCAAGATTGAGCAGTTGAAGGCTGAGCTCCAACAGATGGACGATTGATGAGGTTGGTGATAATGAGTGTTGAACTTTCTGTAGTCCTATTCTATTCGTAGATTCAATTGGTTTATGTTCATTTTCTTCAGGATAATGAATTAATGGATTGCAAGATTGTTGTTGAGATTTATTTATAGGCAGGGCCTTCTTCGTTTTCTACTAACGTGAAACATTTGCGATCCTTCCATGTATGTTTTGGGTCGGATATGCCATGAATTGCATACCATCAAACTTTTAACTAGTACTATTCATTATTTCCAACTATGTTGCTTCTCTGTCCTAATTATATATATACTGAAGTCTGCAAATCTGTTGTTCGTAGTCTTTTTATGATGGAGAAGAGCACATTGAGTCAATGTTTTCCTTTGTGCAGCTCCTAAACTAAGAGATGGTATTCTGGAAAGTGATGATAACTGCAACGATGCCGCTGCTAAGTTACCAATATAGATAGTGGACTAGAATTTAAGAATTGAAGAGCCAGACTCCTAGCGGAGTTAAAGATGCCTCTTGTTATCCTACACTGCCCATGTTCTACGTATTCATCTTTTTCTGAGAGGGCATTAACCTTTTTGTGGTTCAATACTTGTCACTTGTTTTTATAGATGTAATTTGCATAAACTTCACTAAAGTATTCAAGAAGTTTCAATTAGTCATTACCTGAATGTTTTGGTGAGACAATAGAAAGTTAAAATCTGTCTGCTCTTATATTGAAATGGCATCGATCCACATGCTTCTCTTGTGATATCTTTGCAAGTCTAAAGGACTAGCGCTTGACCTTGATCGCTTAGTTTATCTTCTTCCTTACGATATTCGTATTGCAAAGTATTTTCTTGAATGAGGAAGAGGCAGGAAAATGTCAGCCCAAAAGAAGAAGATTTGGTATGGGACAGGTGCTTAGAAAGCTTTTAGGCAGTCTACAGAATTTGTACGTTCTTGCAAACAAATATTTATATGCATAAGTTTACAATTTAGTACCAAAACAAAAGAAAAATTCTAATGAATCAATGCAAAGATAAGCATTCTCATTTAAAGTTTGATCACCTAGCAGGTATAATTGTTAATTAATGATCTGAGTGTGATACATTGAGATGGTAGTGGTCTTGTTGCATGATGAACTACAAATTTTTTCATACATTGAGATGGTAGTGGTCTTGTTGCATGATGAACTACAAATTTTTTCATACATTGGGATGGTAGTGGTCTTGTTGCATGATGAACTACAAAATTTTTGATGGTGAAATATATCACTTGTCTGCCATACGTACCAATTCCTATGTCACTCCAGCTCTGCCTATTGAAGCAGATCATTAGTTAACAATTCTTTCTGCAGTGTAAATTCCAATCGAACTGTCTAACTTTAGATTGATTTGTTGAATTTTCCTCTATTTTGATACTCAATTTTAGAACTATGAAATATAGGCACTCGTTTGGAAAAATGTATGAAATTTGGTACTTTGTGTACCCTTGTCCATGAACATTTTGCTCAGTGAAGGTTAGAGGTTTTGGTCCCAGCACTGTTACCTTTGTAGTTCCCTCTATTTGCCAATTTCTAGTTATTGCCGTAGAGTTGTTTTCCATTTTTATTGTGATACAACTCTGCATTCTCACTATAGAACCTCTTAATGGATATTTAAAATTTTTGAGCCAGTTAATTTCATCTATCAAGTCAGTACGGAGAAATATTCTATCTCTGAGGCACTGACATTTAAGCTATAGCTTCCATTGCATCCGTATGACGTGAACTTTCAGGAGATAACAAATGTTTGAATTCCGTATGTGATTTTTTTTCCTTTTCAAAATTTACTGAATCAGTTGTCTAGCTAATGTATGATTATAACAATTCATATAAGAAAATCACAAAATAATCATAACAACAATATAAAAAAATATGAATGGAATGTGCAAGCAAAGATTTATAATTGTTAGGCGAACAAACTTTTAGTTTGTGGACACTTTTGGGAATTCTCTATTGTCTTTTTTTTTTCAATATGTAACCTTTGTGTTATTGTAAGTATAAATAAGCATGTAATGTTTAAGCCCTTAGAATGTTTTTTTTTTTTTTTTTTGAAGAATGAAAGAAATTGTACTAATAATAGCAAAAGCTACAACACAACACTACAGTGAGTCGCAGTATCGGCCCACAATTCAGCACAATCTGAGATTACAAGAGTACATTAAAGAAGAAAAAAGAAAAGATATTGAATTACAACATCCTAAGTAGTCTTCAAATCATGGCTAAGTGAGCTTTGTTTGTTGTTGGCTATAAAATGTGCTCGAACCCAATTGACAATGTTTTATGCTATCTGATATTTACAATTTCCTATTTCTTTCCTTCCATGTGGAATAAATGGTGGTAATAAAAATTGTTTTAATAAGTTGTCCATTTGGTACTCCTGGCTTAGTTATGGCAATGATCACATTTGACTCTAAATGAAGTATGTCCCAAGTAGCTAACCTAATCCATATGTGAGTTTCCTATAATGGACTTTGAGTTATATTGGGGTCTAGCCTACTTAGTTCTATTAAAGCTAGGTCCTTTTATTGGCGATTTAACTATTGACAGTTTTGTTGCATCCCCTTTTTCCAACTATTGAAAGACAGGTTAAATCCTCTTATGCTTTTCCTTTGAAGTGAGAAAGAGTTCCTTACGATCTAATAATGGGATTTATTATTTTATAAAAAAATTTGAATTCACACATGCATTCCGAGTTTGATTTATCAAAATGTTTCTCTATAGTCATTTTAAAGATTAAAACAAAGAGTCTAATTTGTTTTTGTGATAAAATATGTTTCATATTATTTCTTTTCCTTACGCCACATAAACTTCAATTTTACCATGTAGGAGGTTGTGTCTTCTTAACTAATGTTTCCGTGTAGAACACACCTAGCACATAATATGATATTCTTGCCATCTACTTTTGTTCAATGAAGAACAAGATCTTATTGTACGTCAGGGCATGCTTAGCCAAAATTAAGTTTTGTCTAATTTTGATTTGTAAATCCCTTCAATCTTTGTCCAACATCATTCCCTAAGTAACTTCTCTATAATTACCTAACATAATATTAGAGTTTATTTGAATAAAAAACATAATACTAAGCAAAATATATCTACATTACATGTTATCATGATATGTTTTGTTTAAGTACTACTCTAGCAACAAATCCAATTTCTTCTTTATAATGTGTTTAGTTTATCTAGGTTCTCTTGCAATATGTCTAATTCATATTTCTTACAATATGTTTAGTTTATCTATTGCTCTTGTAATCTGTCTAATCTCATTACTCTCGCAACATGTTCAACTTTATCATCCTTACAATTTATTTTGTTTATTTTATTGCTCTTGTAATATGTCATTTCTTGTCTATCTTGTGATGCATTTTGTTTAATTGTTGCTCTTACAACATATCTATTCCTATTGCTCTCGTAACACATTCAATTTTATTTCTCTAGCAATATCTTTAGTTTATCTGTTGCTCTTCCAATGTCTATCCTCATTGCCTCATAACAAATTCAATCTCGTATCTCTCATGACATGTTTAGTTATATGTTGCTCATGCAACACGTCTAATGTTGTTGTTCTTACAACATAATTACACTCTCGCGATATGTTTAGTTTATTTAGTTTCTCTTCCAACATGTTGTTGAGCAAGTTTTATATATATTAAAACTCTCAATACCTGCAAGTACACGGATCATATCTTCTAGTATCGAAAGGTATCGATCCTATGAGGAACAAGACAAAACGAATTGAACCTAAATTTGTATAAGGTATTAGAATATGATTTGACTGAAAATAATAACAAAAATTAAATAAATTAAATAAACCAAACAAATAACAATTGAGTTGCCAAATTGAATTAAGATTGATCAAGGATGAAAGCTTATGATTTATTATTTCATTATTTTCTTCACTTAAGTATTGTTGATCTTAGATTTTGTACGGAATTGATTGCTCTCTCTCAAGACCTAATCAATTTATCCTAATTGATTAACCATAATTGAATCTGAAATTTCAAAGTTTGCAACCTTTCAATTCACAAAACTTCCTAACGTTTTCAATTAGATTTGAAGTTATATAGTGGACAATCAAGTTCTGACGCAAGATCTCTCTTCGAATGATTCTTAATTTGATAGTTGTGTAACTTATTAAATCACCAACTCTCATTGCACAACCTAATCTGCTTACTTTTGACTCACTCTCTTGATTTGTAATCAAAGTATGACCATGCATAATTATCACAACATCAGAATTTTATATTGAATCAATA
>JANIPM010000003.1:45653962-45668054 GCA_027478405.1 Erythroxylum cassinoides
TTCGATGACCGGTCCGGATTTCATAACATTGCTTCTAATAGATATAAGATTGTATTATTATTATTATTATTAATAGTAGTAGTAGTTATAACGATGTACAAAATTAATAACGTCAATTTCGTAACCTGTCTGGCACGCTATCGTCAATTTCTGCTCAGTGAAACACTTCCTGCTGTAATTTCGAACTCGTGTCAAGCTCGCAATGTTTCTTCTTAAGGTACTTTCACTTGCTTTTTCACGTTTTCAGGTTGATGCTATTTCCTTTTTGTTTTTCTTTTTCCGTCTTTTGCTTTTTGCTTTCTGTTTTTCAATAGGCTTGGAGAACTACTGCTTTTGGTTGTTATGGGTACCTGAATTTCACCAAATCTGCTTTCCTGTAAGTCAAGTTCCTATCTTGTTATTTATTTTGAAACTTTTTGGTCATTGAAACGATATTGCAGAGATGTTTTCTTTTATATGGTTTTATGGATGCTGATTATTCTGTGGTCATTCATTTCCTTATCTAATAGCGTTTTTTCTTTATATTATTTTCTTTTTTTTTGAAAAAATTTATATAATTTTTTATACAATTATCTAGGTACTGAAACTGGTAGTACACACAAGATGAAATTGTTTGTTGTGGGCATTTATTCCTAAATGTTTTAAATACTTGTTCAATTTGTAGGGAACACTCCAAAAAGTTCAATCCAGAAGATACAGAGACAAAAATAGAGGGGAAGAATTGTGTGGTAACTGGAGCAAATTCTGGCCTTGGTTATGCAACCGCTGTGGGACTTGCTTCACGGTAATGTTTTTGTCTAAATTCCTGCATTCTTTTGATTTCTTGGATTTTTTAGGTACATTTTTGGATAAACATTAGAATTTAGCAATGATTATCAGAGGTGCAACTGTTTATATGGTATGTCGAAGCAAGGAGAGGGGAGAAGCTGCTCTTTCGGAAATAGTATCTAAAACAGGCAACCAAAACGTTCACTTGGAGGTATGCAACACCTTTTTAAATTTCAGTTTTTTTATACCCAGGTGTTCTTGAATAAGGGTGCTCGTATTGCAATCAATGGAAATTGAAATTGGTTGATCCGTAACTGCGGATCTGGTTAATGGGGCTAGCAGACTTGGAATTACCCAGTAACTGCCTTAAGCAGTTTGATTTTTATTCAAACAATTTAAGCCTGAAATCTCAGATGTTAAATAGAATGTAAGTTACTGAAATGCTGCATGAATTTTCTTCTTATGATATTTTCCAAGTTGTTATTTGAGGTATAAAATGCTCATATGTCCAAAATGCGCCGTGGATGAGCTAAGAAGTGGAATAGGATTTTCTATGGACTGAAACATCATGCGAAGTTGCTACTTGTCAGTTGATAATTTCAACTTTTATGTCTGGTGCCTAGGTTTCTAAATAGCTGTCCATATACTTGACATTTTATCATACTTTGAATCTCCTTACTGATGAATGAAAGTAACAGGAGGTGATAAATCTCAACTTACTAAAATAGTAGCTATACTTAGAGTTATAGGCAACGTAAATTCTAACAAAAAAAAAAGACCCTAAAGCTTTAACTAAGAAAATTACTTAATTGTAAATAAATAAGTAAAATCTTAAACAGAAAAAGTAAAATGGTTAAGTATTATTAAACTTGTGCTTAATTTCATTTAGTTGTAACCTGCCTCACATTTCTTGCAGGTTTGTGATCTATCATCTGTCAGTGATATCAAATCTTTTGCATCAAAATTTTCTTCAAAGAATGTTCCAGTTCATGTTCTGGTAAAAGTTCCTTGCTCATTGTTTTCGTATATTATTTTAGAAAAAAAGGACATCATTGCCTATAGTCTTTTACCTTGTGAGTTACGAAACTCCAAATGATTGGCGGCTTTCACTTGTTAATGGAACTTAATAATTTGCAGTAAACACTCCGTTTCCTTTCATAATGTTACATTACTCTTTAAAAACTACTCCTCAAGAGAAAGAAAAGGTAACTAGATTTTTTTTCCGAAAATTAATAGATTTCATTATAAGAAAATATATACAATCCAGATGACAAAGCTAGTATAATCCATAGAATCTAGATTATAGAGATTTACGATTCCTAGTAATCGTCTACATCTTGAGATTGAGGGAACTTGCCAGACCATTTAGTCCCATATTACTCCAATCCCCATTTACTCTTCATGCTACTTGTCAGATTTGCAGCTATTCTTCTGGCTAACATAGCCAATCTACAATGTAGGAAGATGTCCTAAAAAACCATCTCACTGCTTCTACTTACTTGTTTAATTACTCTGTAATTGCGCTCTTTCCATATGTAGTACACCAAGGCTGCCCAACTTAACCTGATAGCTTTGAGATCAGCCACATTATGCACTCTAATTTTTCCCAACCAAGCAATAGTTTCACTCCAATAATCCATTGGTCGAGCCATGCTGGGTATATTTTGCAACCGATCCTAGAATTGTCTGGTATATCTGCATCTAATCATGAGGTGTTCCAAACTTTCCAGTTCCGCATTACATAACTCACAATTCAGATTGCTAATGGAGAACTTGATCTTATCTCTTGTAAGCAACCCTCCATTGATTCCCATCCATAAGATGAATGAGTGAGCTGGGTTAAGATCACTATCCCATAATAATGCTACCCACTCCTGCCTTGTGCTCTGTGTAGCCTGTAATAGTGTTTTACAGGCTTTTATGTTGAACTTCCTTGAGTTATCTGCCAGCCACTAAATTTTATCCTGCTTTCTTTCTTGACATCGAGGCAACTCTTCCATGATGAAACTGGCACTCTTACTATTGTGGAAAAGCCATATCCACTGATTATTTCGAATAAGCATACTTACTTTGGTAGTTGGATTTACCACCAATTTGAAGTCTTATACCTACTCCACCTTATATAGAAGACCTTTATACTGCCAATTATCATACCAAAAAGACGTGCTTTGTCCGTTTCCAAACCTATGGATCACTTGGCTTTACATCCATTGTCTGGTTTATAGAATTTCTTTGAGAGTGCTTGACATATTCTGCCTTGACTGTATGATCCAGATACTCTTGTGCTGAATGAATACATTGTGTATCCATTTCACCCATAAATCCTCATTTTTGTAACATAACCACCACAAATTCTGCCCCCTACTCATCCTATGGTTCATCCTTGCAGAATGGATGCCTAACCTCCCCTGTTGCTTAGGTCTACAAATTTTGTTCCAACTAATCTTCACTTTGCTCCTGCCTTGGTTTGAGTCGTTCCACAAGAAATCCCTAAGCCTCCTGTTGATTTCCTTAAGGATAGTTTTGGGAATGGATAAATGGTTGATCCAATAAGTGTTAAGATTGCTCAGCATTGTCTAAATTAGCTGTAACCTGCCTCCATAGCTAAGGAACCGATTGCTCCATTGATTGATTCCGCCATGAATTAAGTCCAACACAGGTTTACACTTCCCAGCATTGATTCTTCTTTGAGAAATTGGTAACCCTAGGTATTTGGGTAGTTGCCCTTGTGTTAATCCCATCTCGATAGTTGTAGATGCTACCTCTGTACTTGAGTTGCAAGATAAATAGTAACAACTCTTCAAAGGGTTGCATCTTAAACCTGAAATCTCTTGGAATTCCTTCATTGCTTGCATGATTATGTCAATTGAGTTCTTCTCAGCCTTGCAAAACAATAAGAGGTCATCTGCAAAAACTAGGTGTGTGAGCTTCAAACCTTTACATCTGCCATGGAATTGGAACTCTGGATGCCTCCGTATGGAATTCACAAGCAGAGTTGACAAAACCTCCATGCATAAGACAAACAGGTAAGGGGATAATGGGTCCCCTTGCCTCAAGCCCCTCCTTACTTTGATCTAGTTTGTGGGTCCCCATCCACCAAGATAGCCATAGAAGCAGTAGTTACACATTCCTCAACCCATTTTCTAAACAAAGGTAACTAGATATTACAAAAGCATCTTGCTAACCTCTTGCCAAATCAATTAAAATCTAATATGTACTATCATTGGCTCTTATAGGTTAACAATGCTGGCTTGCTTGAGCACAAACAAATTACCACATCAGAAGGGTGTGCTCCCACTCACTGATTATCTTCTCTACAAGTCAATATTTTAATATGTTGTAATCGCTGAATTCCCTGGAACTCTCATGTTCTGTTTACTACATTGTTTCAGATTTGAACTGAATTTTGCCGTAAATGTGTTGGGAACTTTTACCATGACGGAACTGATGGTGCCGCTATTGGAGAAAGCTGCTCCAGATGCTCGAGTCATTACTGTTTCCTCTGGTGGAATGTACACAGCTCCCTTGACCACAGATCTACAGGTAGCTTCTATCCAAAATCTAGTATAATTGTTTGAGTTTCTTGATCCAATACTTATGCATCTGCTGGGATATTTTATCAATGCAGTTTGTCAATGGGAATTTTAATGGAGCGGAACAGTATGCTCGAAACAAGCGAGTTCAGGTTTCTATGAATTAATAACATTGGATTATGTCTGTTGATCATTTAATTAGATAATTGTGCTATTAAATTATGATACTCCGAAATTAGTAGAAACTACAAGCATAGCCAATGAAGTATCCACTCTTGTTTTCTGGATGATGCTTACTCTTGTTTGCTTGTCATGCTGAAAAAAATAAAAGAAATTATAAAGAACTAAAAAGTTTTCCTTCCATGATGTCTTTGAAAGATTTATCCAAGTCTGCATGTTAGAAGTGGTAAAACTCACTGCGGAAAAAGACATGGAAAGGAAATAATTGGATGAAACAGAAACAAACTTAGATTAATTGGCTTTTCAAGTGAAAAGACTCTGTGGCAGAAAAGGAGATCATTGTTATTGTGTAGAAATACAACTCAGATATGTGCTTAGGAATCCCGTCTAGATTTCTTTCATGGTTCATGGTAATCTCTATCACCATATTACATAAAATATTTCAAAGGCCATTAATCTATAAATCAACTGATATCAAAAGGTTTTTTTTGGTAATGATTAAGGTTTTCTTGTAGAATATGTGTAGAATAGAAGTGTGCAACTATACTGATTTAAATTTGTAAAAAATTTCCTTCATTGAATTTGCAATATCTTACGTTTTGTCAGGTTGCTTTAACTGAAAAGTGGTCTGACTTGTATAAAGGAAAAGGGATCTCATTCTACTCAATGCACCCCGGTTGGGCTGAGACGCCAGGAGTAGCTAAGAGTTTACCCAGTTTCAATAAATCGTAAGGACACAGTATTACATATAATATCTACTATATAACTTCCATTTGATATTTACCAATGCGTTTCTTTCTTGTCCCGATAATCATGGTTAAGGCTCTCGGGAAAGCTGAGGACGAGTGAGGAAGGCGCAGACACTATTATTTGGTTGGCTTTACAGCCCAAAGAAAAGCTAGTCTCTGGTTCATTTTACTTCGATAGAGCTGAAGCTCCTAAACACCTCATTTTTGCAGCCACACGTGGCACTCATTCGCTCATTGACCCGATCATAGGCACCCTCCGTACTATCTCTCGACTTTCTGAATAGGAAAATATTTACTTTTTCCTTCAAAGAGGAAGCTTGAAACAGTGCTAGTGGTTAAAATGATTATGTACTTCATTCTCTACTACTGTATCGAAATTTGCTACTTTAGTTGCAGAATCATGCCTTGCACGCAGTTCTGTCTCAATGTTTAGTACTGATTTAGTTAAAACATGCAACTGCAGACATTGCTTGCTTACAAAAGAAATCCATGAAGAACCAAAATATGCCAAACTTGAGAACATGTCTTACAAGATATGGAATATATACATACAACAGTATGTCTATCATCTACTTTCTATATTTGCTGCATAGTTGTGTACTGCGGCCGCTCGCTTGGTGTAATGGGCAAAATCAACTTCTTTAGCATCTAAAAGATGATATATGCTTCAACCTAGGCACTTCTTAACGCACAAGAGACGTCATTTACAGTGATTATCATAGCATCCCAAGAGAGTTGGCTTTCTTAACCAATATTGCTCAAACCTCTGCCTAGCATACTCCTTGTAGTCAAAGTCAAGCGTGTTCACATAGGCCTGGAATCACATATTTCGATGAGACAACTCAACTGCAATTGCTAGTAAATGGTGTATATATATAAGATGCAGAATGCATACCGAGATTATTCCCCATAAGCCCCAAAATAGATGGCTAGCAAGAGTATACTTTTCTGTGTCATGAAGCAGCTGCTCTATCTCATCTTCACTGGCTTGATTGCCTATACAAAGAAAATGTCCATGTACAGTTTTAAGAATCTTACTAATTTCTGAAAACTATTTAAACAAACAGTAAATTTAGAGACTAACCTCCAGAACTTAGATATGCTTCCACGAATCTACGTCGCTCTTGTAGGCCTGAAAATGCAATTAACATAAGAATCACTTAATCCTAAAATTGATGCCTCATCTTTTTTTTCTTTTTCCTTAACGTACCTAAAATATAAAAACTAGTTCATATGAAGGTAAGTGAAAGAATCAACTTGAATCAAAAGTCAGGATCATTAGAAAAAGAGTCCACAAACAACCCTGTGCATTAATAATAATCACTGACCTGGGTATTTACTATATTCCAAAACATGCGGTGTCTCAGAATGATAATCTGCTGCCATCTCACAGAAGTGGTTTGCTAGGTCATATGCAACAGGATTGTAACTTGCATACTCGTAATCCTAGTTATTGAAAAAAAATAATGTATCAGAATAATTTCATGGTCATGAAATTGAGACCCAACTTAAAGGAAACGAAACAAAAAGGAAATTAAAAAACATATATAATCTAACATAAGGCTTGGAAGTGTACTTAAAACAAAGAAAATAGAAGCAAATGCAAACATCTAAGAAACTGCTAGGAGAAATGACACCCCAAACAAAACCCAGGATGTGCGTCAGGAAGAGATAATGCATCCAATGCTTTGAAAATCATACTCAGGTTAGACTTAAAAGGAAATGGGAAAATATGTCAAAATCTATGGCATCCTAATTCCTAATATTACTAAAAATCTCAGGAAGTGCATCATAAGACTAATAGAATTAGGGACCACATTCCTCACAATTACAGAATGAAAACAAAACTGAGGGAAAAGTAACAACATTCAATTGGGGCAAATAGAAAATGGATGGGATGATATCATCGAACATCTGATCAAGAAAAGAGTAATACCTCAGGGAAAAAGCAAACCTTTTCTTTTGGCTTCACTTTTTGTTTTGTTTCCATTTATATGATTAGTGCAGTTGACATCTTTAGCTGCAACTGTTTAAAATTGCAATAAAATTACCATGCAAGCATTACAGTTTGTTTCAAGTATGAGTCAAAATTTCAGACACTGTCATTTTAAGCTTCTGTGCAACTCATTGCTTTACCATTGGACTAGTGAAAAAAAGTGCAAAACAAAACAAGAAGAGTTTATGTGAGAAGATATCAAATGATAAAGTACAATACGTAGCTAGCTAACCACAAAAATTTTGAGTTTTTCTCAGTTAACCCAATTTATATTTGGCCAACTTTTGTTACACTGAAAATTGCGGGAGATTGAACTAAACGAAATGCAACTTTTCCCTAATCTAGCCCTCTTTCTCTCATCATAGTGACTGATGTCTGTTCCTGTCATTAGCATATTTTGCAGTCCTTGCGATCAATGTGAGCACAAACCAAGATGTCAGTCAAATTGCAAACAACCAGTTAATATATCCTACAGTCAAAGTTGAAAGAAAAGATGTTTTATATAACCGTCAATTCTGTAGCAGAAATATCGGGCTTCCAAGATTTCATCTCCAAATATTATCTAGCATACTTAGGCATTTCACTGGTGACATTACAGACATACACTGACATACAATTGTAACAAATATGTGGAAATTTATTGAGTTAAATATTGGTATCAAGCCAACAAAAATATCATTTAACAAAAGAACAGAGGAAACTTACAATCAGGGTGATCGCTCTTATTTCTTCATCCATCATTATGTTACCATATTGAAGGTCATTATGGCAAAAGCCAATTTCTTGATGCTTCTGGGACAGCTCTTTTTCTAAATTATTGATTTCTTCTAGTAGAACATCCAAGTAAAAGGCCTTTGCATCTTTAGGTGAACAAATGCTTTTAGCCTTCCTAACCCAATCCCTAGGGAATACGAAGACAGAATAGATAAGTTGTTGATAGAGGCACTAAAATGTACTTTGGAAAAGGAAGATTTACTTTCTGATGATAATACCTTATTCTTCTCCAAAGGAGTATATTTCTGGGACCTGGCACATCAAGATTGTGGAATTCTCTTGATTTTGCTGCTATCAGATCAGATATCTCAGGGTCACGGAGGTCAGCAGCTGATAGGGTCTGGAAATTGAACCACGAAAAGATGGAAGCAGTAAGTAGCATTAGTCATCAAAGTAAAGATTGATAGTATTATTTAGGGTGATACGCAGCATATCTAAATAAAGATCAAGGAGGGAATGAATAGGAAACCTAAGATCCATGAAATTTGTTGAAAATACGTATGACCTGAATTTAGGAAAATCTGGACATGATCAATCACATGTTCTTAATTTAAACAGCAAAAACCCAACTTGTTCAAGAACCAAATAATAGTAAACACGTAGCCGCTTTTCATTTAGTTCAGAGGGTGTCCTAACTAGCACAGAAACTTCACTTCTTACCTTCACACATACTTGCAATCTCAAATAACATCTTAAGGTAATCGATCAGATTCGACATCTAAAATAACTAGCCAATGGTGCAACATAGGATAATATAAAGATATGCCCCGAATACCATAGTTAGCCCTACTAGAATTGAAAATAAGCATAAAATGCAGTTACCCTTGCATGAATGAACTCTTCAACTCTTCCTTCCGGAAACCGTCCAAGAAGCCGAGGCCCTTGTCCATGCCTAGACATGCACTCAAATGTCCTAATCTCATCATCCCTGTTGAAGAACACCTCAACGCCTTCGCCATAAACACGAACCAGAACTTTTCGGGTGGGATCACCGGTCTTGGTAGGCCAATTAATCTGGTATACCTCGTTAGTCATAGCCCCTTTCAACGGTACAACCTGCAATGCATCCAAGTCGTCCACTACATCTCCCCACTCAGAGGCCACCGAAAGAAGCACTTTCTTTAGCTCCTCTGGGAAGTTACCCTTTACGAAACCATTAGTCAAGATTGCCATTTCCCACCTCAAAAAAGAGCTCAATCGACGAGTAACACAGCACTGCATTGAAGGGCAAATGTCAAAATAAAAGAAAAACGAGAACTTTATCGCTACACATGACAATCCAATCTTTAAATTGCATCCACCATTCAAGATTGGATCAAACTCATCTCCAAAAGCAAAAAATTCACAGCCGAAAAGAAGAATATATAAAAAGCCCAGTTGAAGAAAAATCTTGAAAACTGAAAAGACGCGGAATTTACAGAAAAGAAAATGAAGGAGAAACATGCAAAAGGAAAAGGACGCACCTAGGAGGGAAAAAAGAGAGAACAACTCCAACAAAGTAGAGAAGATGACGAGATTGAAACAGAGAATATGTGTATTATAACAGTAACGTAAAAGAATGGTAAAAAAATATAAAAGGGATATTGACAACACTTGTTGCTGATTTATATAGAAGTGAACACCCGCGTAGAATCTCCTCGGATTGTGTGAGCTGGCTCTGATGAGAAAGCCACCGACGGACGCTTGTAATCCATCACAGACCAACACACCATTAACACGTATAATGTCGCAGGATTTTTTCAATTGAGCTGGCCACTAATAATTAGCCACGTGGCTATTTGCTGAACGACTTATGCAAGCAAGTACCGAACTCATGGTTGGAAACTTTCGCCCTAGTCAAAGTCGTCTATCCTAATCCAATTGTTTGTTTATTTAATTAAAAAAAGGTTAAAATAATATAAATGTTGCGAAAAATTTATAAAACGCGTGGGGTTGGAAGTTTACGCAATGTCACATGGTGACCAGGCATGAGCGGAACAGGATCGATTTGGATTTTGTGCCTACTTGGGAAGGAAATCATGTATGCCGTTTGGGATTAGAAATTACGTCGTTTTCAAAAGTCAATATGAGACGTCATTGATTATTCATAAGTAAGAGTTACTGTTAGAAGTTTACAAAATTTGTCCAAACATATTTTATTTGGACATTTGATCTTCTAAAAATGTAAGCAACGCAAACTGTACTCGAAAGTAAATTCAAAGAAACGCTATTTTAATTACATTCCGTGAATTCTTGATCATAGTCCGTAATGGTATTTATGTTACTTAGAGATAAGATCGTATATTATTAGATCTTTTAAATTTTGTGTCTAAAACTTAACTGAGTATTGATAATGATCAAGGCCGTTCTTACTCTTTTATAGGTCTTGGATAAAGTAAAAAAAGTTTATATTTTTGCCTACTTTTGAACTTTCATATAAAATAAAAATAAATAAGATATAAGTTTGTTTATCGTTCTTTTATTTTTTATAAGAATAAAAATAGGTCATATTTTATCATTTATAAAAATAGATCTTAAGCAGATGCTCATTCTGTCTTTGCCCAAGGTCAGCCCTGATAATGATGATAATTAATTAGAGCAGCAACTACCATCTTCAATTGAATAATCCATTTAATTCCAATTGAAGATATCATGTCCTAAATTTTTAAAAACTTTTGATTACTTGTGTGCCTGATCAATTTGTACCGACTTGAGAGTAGGACCTATTCAAATTGAAGATATTGTCAATTTTAATTAAAGGGCGCTTAGGATGACTTCCATGACCCAAGACCCTACCACTAAAGATAACTGCCACCAACCACCAAAGTCGTTCACCGTCCAAAGATTTTTTATAGTAGTGTCTACACTTTTGTGCATTTATAATTGACTCACCATGCAACACCCAATATATTAATATCGTATAAGGACTTTGATCATGTTTATTAGTGATACTAACTAAAGTATTAGCAATATAATGACTTTGATCATGTTTATTAGTGATAGACTTTGTTTACATTATATAATTAAATATAGTGTCAATTTTCATACATATTAATCTCATGGTGAGAATTGATTCGTTTGGAATACAATTCTTTATTTATTTTAGGAAATTGGTAATTGTCAACAAAGCTTATATAGATGATTTCCAATAAAGAACCTCCACTAGATTGACGAGGTAGAATATATAATATATAAAAATAAAGGATTGACGGTAAATGTAGGATATAAATGATCAATACTAAATAGCCTCCAACTGGTCAGTAAAGCAAAAATAATACGTGTGAAATATAAATGACCTACAATAGAGAACTTTCAAAAGTCGATGAGGCATAAGATATAAATATTAAAAAAAAAAGGGACCCATATTAGAGGGATCTCTTCGAAGTTGATAGATAAAGCGCAAAGGTAAGTGCATGAATATAAATGATTGACATTTAAAAATCTCACAATCATTTAAAAATCTCTAGCATGTTAATAATGCAAAAAAAAAAAAAGCAAAAAAATAATGGGGTCGACACTTGAAAAACCTTAACTAGGTTGTTAAAGCATAAAGATAAATGTATGAAATATAAATGATCAACAAACAAGAGAATCTTTAATAAGTCGATGTGACAAAAAATGTAAACATAAAAATAAAGGATAGATACTGAATAATAACAAACAAGCCAATAAGATAAGAAAAACAAATGACCAATGATTAGTTTTGATATTAAAAATGCATATTTATGCTAGAAAATTAGTGTTGAATCTATTTAAGAATATTTCATATATAAATAAGATATTTGAAATTAAAACACAAATTGAAGGGGTCTTTAAAGATACCGCCTCTATTTAACTACTCACTTAGTGTTTTTTCACTAGTTGAAAAGTAGAGATGGCAATGGACTCTGACCATGGGTTGACAGGCTTGTGGACCTGTTCGTGACGAGCAGGGCTAGCTCGATCCGACTTTAATAATTTTTTAAAAAATATATAAAATGACGTCGTTTTGTACTTTCTTATCAGACCAAACTATTTCAGTCCATGGTCCGGTCAACCTAAGTCAAAGTCAGGCTGGATGGGGCCACACTTATCATCCTTGTTGAAAAGGTTTCGTCATCAATAAATAAATCCATTCCATCTTTAAGTCTAGGAACATATTAATTACAATTGTAATTTTCTTAAATTTTAATGACTATTGTTGAATATAATTATGACATCAAGGAAGATTATTGTATTGTTAGAATTACTTTAGTTTTCGAAACCTTTTTATTTAGGAAACATGCACTTTTTCATATTTCATATGTTTTAATAGAGATCCAACATTTAACATTTGCATGCAACTACTAAGTTTGACTTGTAAAGTTTCCTAAGTACTTAAACCAATAACTAGGTTAATTATTTGCATCATTCAAAATACCAATTATGGTAATTAGATTATAAAAATCTTAAAAAGAATGAGAATCTTGATAAGGCATTTTATTTAGAAGAAATGTTATAAACAATACAATATTCCTTATGAAAAAAATCCAATAAAAGGATATAAAGACAAAATCAATCCCAAAGATACAAAGTTGTGATGTAGCTTTGAAGTGGGAGGATGCAAATTTTACTAGCTGATAAGGAAACTTCAAAAAGTTAAAGAAGCATTGAAGGAGTTTGTGAGAGGAACTAGCTCAAATTTTGCACTAAACCTTCACAAGCCAAAGGAAACCTTAGAAGAGCCTAGGATTAATGTCACAAACACCTACTTAACTAGAAGTTGAGAACAATTGAATTTGTTAGAATGAATGAGCATAATTTTGCTCTCACTATACATAATTCAATACTCAAGAAAAAAGCCAGGGCTCAATAGCTTAAAGGAAGGGATGCCAATACTAGATTCTTTCATAGTTCCATCATTACATGAAGGAATAAGTGGCTTAAAGGACGGGATACCAATACTAGATTCTTTCATAATTCCATCATTGCATGAAGGAATAGGAATAGGAATAAGATCATTATATTGCGTGATGAAAATGGATAACCATGTATAAATAAGGAGGGAATTGAAGAATTATAGTAGAGTACTTCATAAAATTGACAGGTTTAAGTACTACCGAAAATAAAGGAAAATGGGAGCTGAATATGATTAATAAGGACATATTAAGCCAAGCAATGAAATAGTATCGTATTAGACCAATTTCTAAATAGGATATCAAAGAAACCTTATTAATATTCTAAAAGAACTAAATAAGACTTATAATTTACCTAGTTCCCAAAATCCTGAATCCAAGCACCATAAATGACTTTTGTCCTATTTCTCATGCTGCAACATATCTTATAAAGTTATATCGAAAATTATAGCAAGCAGACTAAAAGATGCACTTGGGGAGTTAATCAACCAAACTTAAGTAGCTTTTATAGATGATACATCAACCAGTAATTCTTGTACTATAGGAATTGATGAAAGACTATGAATCTAAAAGGCCAATCAAGACAATTGGGATTTTATCACTAAGTGTTTGCAAGCTTTGGAGTCTCCTGGCATGTTTGTGAGATGGATAAAGGAGTGTATATCCTTAACATACTATAACATCCTACTCAATAGGAATCCCTCTAAGATCTTCAAAGAAGCTAAGGATATTAGATAAGGGGACCTACTCTCCTATTATCTATTCACCCTAGTCATTGAAGTGTTGTTTAGAATAATTCAACTTTTCACCTTAAACAATAACAAGTGTATCTACCATCATAGATGTAAGATGTTAAAGATCAATCACTTGGCCTTTATGGATGATATGATGCTTTTTAATGGAGTTGACCTTAATTCCTTTAGCCTGTTTATGAGAATATTGAAGGAGTTATCCAAAATTTTTGGACTAATAATGAATACCCTTAAGAGCAGTTTATATCTCTTTTACGATATTCAAAATGTTGAAGTTTTAAGAAAAATCTCATGTCTAATCATACAACAACCTCCATTCAAATACCTTAAAATGCCTATATATGTAGATTGCATCCCTCTTTTAGAAACTCTCAAAACCAAAATAATTTGGCAAAATTGATTCTTGTATCTGGTTGGTAGACTATAGCTAAACTCCTCAGTCTTGAGGAATGTCCATATTCATTGGAGTGCTCATCTTTTTATGCCA
>JANIPM010000003.1:45705156-45715828 GCA_027478405.1 Erythroxylum cassinoides
TTCTCAAGAACGGAAACAAGAAGCTTCTGCACCAATCTTTGATCCTTGAATTCAGCTCCTAAGAGTCTGATTTGATCCTCCAATTGAATTAATCTTTCACAGTAATTCTGGAACATCTCATCTTCTTTCATTTGATTTCTATCGAATTCTCTTAACAGATTCAATACTTTCATATTCTTTACTTTCTCATCACCCTCGTATTCTTGCTTCAAGAAATCCCATATTTCTTTCGCAGAAACAAGACCCATAATTCGAGTGAAGATTGAGGGTGATACAGACTAGTATAGGCAAGATTTGGCTCGGGCTTTCTTTGTCACTCTCTCCCTCAACCACCGTAGCTGAGCAATTTGAGCATCTCCAGTTGGAGTCTCAATTGTATAATCTTCATCGATTGGTTCTCACAGATCTTGTCCTTGCAGGTATGCCTCCATCTTAATTGCCCAGATTTGATATCCTTCACCATTGAATATCGCAGGTTGCAGGGACTGCATTGAGCTCTCAGCCATCTCTAAGTGTTTTGCTCACAGTTATGTCTTTTTCGGGAAAGAGATAGACCTCCGAGCCAAGTTCTTCACCTACACCTTCACAGATCCCTTAAGAATCTAGATACCACTTTGATGTTACCGAATGATCATACACGAAAACTACAACCAAAAGCTACTAGAAATTTAGAGAGAGAAATTAGATGAGAACAGGGGCAAACAGAGCAATTTTTTGAAACTCAACAACACGTTGAGATTTCTTTTAATTGTATTTAGAATCAAAGTACATAATACACACTTTTATTTTCTATAAATTTACAGTATTTATAACACTCAATTTACAACTGTCAATAATAAACTTTTCTTGAGTTTCTTTAACTCGGTTCTTGTACGTTGCAGGTATGGCTCTGCATGGTCATCCACCTGAACTTCTGAGACATCTCCAATATTTTTTCCCAACTATTATCAATTAATAGCCCTAATCGTTGAAGGCAAACTTAGTTATAGCCTTCCATTCTCACAAATCCGTCATAATTCTTGATAAAAAATCAATTGAAAAGCAAACTTTCCACCATTAGATGTTTTCCCCTTTTTAACAAGTAAATACAGATATTAAATCACATTCTTCCAGTACATATGATGTTGCGCCATAAAGGACCTGGAAAGAAGTTTTATAGTTTCATCTTAATTTCCTTCTATAGAAGAAGGGAGATAAAAAAGAAATGGAGTAAAAGTTTGTCCCTTTCTCCACAAATTACTGCGTCTTCTATCTTTACAAATTTAGAGTAATATAGTTGCTCCCAAATACATTCTTTATGAATACACCAACCCAGAAATAGTTTAACTTACTATTCAACACATGAAACCTATTAACTCATCAACCCAGGATATTACCAGCATATCAGACCCAGTGGAACCGAATGCTGTTTCAGACCCATATTACCTTCATCCTAAAGAGAACCCAGTTTTAATTCTCGTCTCTCTACGTTTGAACGGAACTAATTTTCATTCCTGGAATCATGCCGTGTATATGGGCTCTCCAATCCAAGACTAAGCTAGTCCAAAGTTTGATAACTGATTTGGTTCGGTACTGCAACAAAAGTGTATGCTGATCTCACAGACCGATTTGGAAGAGGAGATTCCAGCAGGATATCAGACCTTTAGGAGATGATCTTTTTACTAAATCAAGGTATTATCTCAGTAAATGACTATTTCACCAAGTTTAAAGTTATTTAGGATGAGTTAACTCAATTTCGAATATTGCAATTGTTATCTATCTTGTGAAACTATCCAGGTACAGAATGACCAAGTTATCAAGTTTTTACTGAGAATTTTTCAACCATTAAGTCCCAGATCTTGTCGATATATTTGTTGCCCATAATAAGTAGGGTCTTACTTTCGGCTTCCACCCAGTTCTATTAAGGTGCACCAATATGCTGTTTTTGGTACTCAGGATACTAATCCTCCAACTTCTCTTAAGACAAATGATTCTATGGTATTTGAAGCTCCAGAGAGTAAGAATTTTAAGAAACATGGTTTTGAATGTCCAATTTGTACGCACTGCACTTACCCGGTCACACTATTGATAAGTGTTATAAGCTGCATGGTTATCCACATGGACATAAATCCAGGACTCATGGCAATCTTGTTTCTTCCGGTAATGCACTTGTAATAGCTAGAAGTACTGGTAATACATGGACTTTTGCTGCTAAAGCTGTTAAGTCACAATAGTTATCTTCTAGTACGTCTCAAATTCATTTGATGTTGTAATGATCGCAAGGCAGAGCAAGTTTAAATCACGAGCTAAGTGCTACCCACCTGGAATAAAAGGCTATCAATTGTGTAACTTGCATACACATCAAACCTTTTATTCTTGGGATTTAGTTTTCTACCAAACCATATTTCCTTTTCAGACCATCTCACCTGATACATCACATAACACATATTCTAGTTTTGGATGCAGATTTAAACCCTCTTTATGATGAGTCCTATGATACCAAAAACACCATAACTCCTCTACTCTAAGAGGAAACATATATGACCAACCAAACACAAGTTTCATATGCTTTACTTAGTCCCTCAATACCATTGCAGATCAAATAGAACCCACAGATCTCTTTATTTGAAAGATTATAAATATTATAGACTAAGCACTTAGCAATCTCACTCATTCTCTACTGGACTGGTCAATTATCATAAACATTTACATCCCTTGTCCCAAAGTTCTTTTCTATCAAAATCTTGGTTCCTCTCATTGTGCTTTTACAATGTCCATTGATCAGATTCATGAGCTAGATCACAATGCTAGAGAAATGCCATGTACGATGAAATATTAGCCCTTCTTTCGAATGAATATAGGACACAGTGACTTTTCCTAAAGGGAAAGTTCCAATAGCATGTAGGGGTTATAGAAAATTAAACATAATGTTGATAGGAGAGAGGCATAAGAAAAGACTTATAGCGAAAGGATACACCTAAGCATTTGGTCTAAACTATCTTAATAACTTTTCTCCAATTGTAAAACTCACATATGCGAGGATACTCCTATCAATTGCAGCTATTAACAGTTGGGAATTACAATATCTTGATGTATGTAATACCTTCTGTAGGAAAAAGTGTGACTGCCGTGTATTTTACCTTTGTTTATGTTACATATAAATATATAGGAGTACAATAGTATCTATACTAGGAAAAATCATATAGAAATCAAATCCTAATTATCTCCTAATTTTATTTACTTTGACTAAATCTCCCCTAATTTCTCTCTTAATATGTTAGGAACAATTTCAGCCTAGTTAGCAGCCCCTTGATTCTACTTTCGCTAATTTCTCCTTTTCAACACTCCCCCTCAAACTAGCTTTTAAATGTCTTCTATAGCCAGCTTGCTTATTAGAAGATCAAACTATATCTTTTGTAGTCCCCTAGTGAGTATATCAACTGTTTGTTCACTAGTTGGTATATAAGTAACACAAATTAAGCCACTCTCAAGTTTTTTTTATATGTAAAATGTCTGTCCACTTTGAAGTGCTTGGTTCTATCATGTTGAACTAGGTTGTATGCAATCAAAACGACAGCCTTGATTTTGTAATAGACTTTCATATGAAGTGACATAGGAATCTTCAGATCTTGTCGTAACCTCTTGATCCACATTCCTTCACAAATCCAATGTGTGAGAGACCTAACTCAACTTCAACACTACTTCGAGCTATTACATTCTATTTTTTACTCCACTAGGTGACAAGATTTCCCCCAACAAAAGTACAACATCCTGATGTTGATTTTCTATAAAAAATGTTACCTGCCCAATCAACATCTGTATAGATTTCAACCTGTATATTGTTACGTTTTTTAAACATCAAGTCTCTTCCAAGTGTCCCTTATAGATGCCTTAGTATTTTGTAGGCAACTTTAAAGTGCTTTGCACCCAATGAGTGCATAAACTGACTTATCAAACTTACAGTAAATGCTATGTCAGGCCGAGTGTGTGATAGATATATCAGTCTTCCCACTAGTTGTTGAAATTTTTCCCTATCAATCACATCTTCATCCTAAGCGGAACTAAGTTTGAGGTTAGCCTTAATTGGAGTTTCTGCCATCTTCCATCCCAATAGCCCGGTTTCTCCAAGTAAATCAAGGATATAGTTCCTCTAATTCATAAAAATTCCTTCTTTTGATCTTGAAAATTTCATTCCAAGAAAATATTTCAATGCTCCCTGGTCTTAATTTCAAACTCCTCTGCTAGCTTCCTTTTCATCATTGCAAGTTATTCATAGTCATCTCCTCTTAAGATTACATCATCCATATAGACAATTAGATTTGCAATTTTTCTTATCTTAGAATGCTTGTAAAATAAAGTGTCATATGCTTAAATTTGATGAAAGCCATAGATTTTCACTACCTTCCCAAACCTTCCGACCTATGCCCATAGAGATTGTTTCATGTCATATAAAGCCTTCTTGAGTATACATACCCTATTTTGGCCAAAAAATTTGTCAAAACCTAGTGGTGGACACATAAACACTCCTTCTTCCAAATCACCATTTAAAAAGGCATTCTTTACATCTAATTGCTTTAAGATCCAGTTGAAGTTAACTGTAAGAAACACTAAAAGTTGAATAGAGTTACACATAAACACTCCTTCTTCCTAAGCACCATTTAAAAAGGCATTCTTCACATCTAACTGATTTAAGGTCCAGTTGAAGTTAACCGTAAGAAACACTAAAACTTGAATAGAGTTAATTTTAGCTACTAGGGCAAAAAGTCTCTTGGTAATCAATACCATAGGTTGGAGTAAACCCCTTGGCAACAAGCCTCACTTTGTATCTTTTTACACTTCCATAAGCCTTGCATTCCACCAGAAACACCCATTTACAACCAACAGTTCTTTGATATTCAATTTCAATTGCTCTCCGAGTAACTCTACAACTTCCCATGTCCATTTTCACTAGAGCACGCATCTCCTCCATTACTGTTGATTTCTATTTTAGATTACCAATTACTTCCTTATTTTTTCTTAGAATACACAGATTAGATAATTTTTTTATGTAAATGCCTTATGACTCTGAGATAGTTTATCATACAAGAGATATTTTGTAATAGGATGACTAGTACACGATCAGATACCTTTTCTAAGTGCTATGGAAATGTCAAGATCATAGCAAGTATCAAGAACAAGAACAATATTGGATAGTAGAGGATTTAAAGTACCTTGTATGTCTACAGGCTCATCCTTCAAGATGTCTAATTGATGTTGTGTCTTGGGAACGGTACGCTCTTTACCATTTTGATGATTCTTCCTCCTTATGTAAACTCTAAACTCATATTCCTGTCCTTTAGGATCATCTAGTAATATTTCTCCTCCTCTCAAATTTTCAACATTTTCTAGCTCTATAATATTAGGAACAACTAACTTTTGTAGTTTTTTAGGGGAGCCTACAGTTTTAGGCAAGGGAGTGGGATTAACTTCCCAAAACTTTTCTTCACTTTGTTTGCCCCCTAAAGAAATTTTTTCTTAAAAAAAGATTGATTGTTAAGGAAGGAGACACCCATAGTGACAAAAATTTTCCAGGTTTTAGGATTAAAACATTTATACCATTGTTTGTTTAGGATATAGCCTATAAAGACACATTTTTCTTCCCTGGGATCTAGTTTGGACCGCCCCCTAATAGGTAAACAGACATAAGCAGTACACCCAAAAATTCTTAGCGGTAAATCGAAATAGATTTGAGCTTTAGGAAAAAAAGTTAAAATACTTAAAGGGTGTATTATAGTTAAGAACCTGAGTAGGGATCCTATTTATCAAATAGTATAATGTTAAAATAACTTTCCCATAAAGAAATTTGGGAACATTTTTAGAAAACATAATGGCATGAGTCGCTTTTAGCAAATGTTTATTTTTCCTTTTAGTATTCCTGTTTTGTTGAAGAGTATCGACATAAGTAGATTGACGTTGAATACCCTTTTTTATTTGAAAAAAATAACCAAGAATCTCATTAAAATATTCAATTCCATTATCAGTGTGGATAATGCCAATTTTTTGTTGAAATTGGCTTTCAATCATTGAATAAAATTTTTAAAATAACGTTTGTTACAACTTCAGATTTTTCACTGATCAAGTAAATCCAACATAGACAAGTATGAATCATCAATAAATGTCACAAATTATTTTCTTCCTAAATCGTGCTGATTTGTGAAGAACCCCAAACATCACTATGGATAAAATAAAATGGTTTTGAAGGTTTATAAGGTTGTGAGGGATAAAAAGACTTATGAATTTTTGACAAAATGCGACTTTCATAATGAAATGTTGAAAAATTCAATTCTCAAAATAACATAGGAAAAAGTCTTTTCAAATACATAATACTAGGATGTCCTAACATATAGTACAAAAGCATAATTTGATCCTTGATAGAAAGAGAATTAATATTACTTAAGCCTTGAGATTTTTTACCTTTGGAATCTTCATCATCAAAATAGTAGAGACCATCTTTCATCCTAACACCACCAATCATCCTCCCTGAACTCTGGTCCTAAAACACACAATAAGAGTCAAACAACATAACTCGACAGTTAGAATCTTTAGACAATTTACTAATAGATAGGAGATTACAAGTATGTTTAGGTACATGGAGAACAGATTTAAGGGATAAGGTACTTGATAAGGTTACCAAACCTTTATTGGCAATAGGAGAATATGACACCCATCTACTATACGACCTTTTTCATAACCAGAGCAAGTGTTATATGTATGAAACAAATTTAAAAGACTTATCATATAATTAGAGGCTTTTAAATCAATGGTCCAAGGAGCTTAAAAAGAACAACATACTAGGACATTAGCATTACTACCTGAATGTGCCAAAGAAGCATTACGTGTACCCAACAATCCAGAATTATATTTCAGCAGCTTTAAGGTGTGATCTACTTGCTCTTTGCTGAAAGGGGCAGTCTCAACTTCATAAGCAGAGGCTAGCCAACCTTTGCTCTCATTTTTTCCTTTCCAATTTATTGGTTTTTCATGCAACTTTCAACAAGTTTCACGTGTCTGCTTTGGCTTATTGCAATATTCACACCAAACATGGGTTTTTGCTCCAATTTCTCCTAGACCATTCAACCAACACAAGCCTTTGCAGCAAGGGCAAAATTCTCCACTGTTCTATCAAATTTTTTCTTCCCTAACATAATAAGCCTGTAACTTTCTTCCCTCCGAACTTCATAAACGTGTGCCAATAATTCTACCTCAAACTTCACATCAAATTTAACATTTAGTTCAATAAGAAATTTAAATATATGATTATCCTCTACCTTTTTCTTATAGTGGTGGCAAATCTTCTAATGATTTCCACTCATAATCATCACTAAATAAGTCTAAATCCTGCCACAAATGTTTCAAATTATTAAAGTATTTGGTAACACTTTTCCTCACTTTGGTAGATTTCTTCAAGTGTCAATGTCAACTCAAACACTCGAGATTGATTACCCAAGTCTTAATACATGAGATTAATGTTGCCCCATAGCTCCTTAGCAGTGTGGTAACACATATAATTGGAGTTGATTTCCTCCTCCATAGAATTTACCAACTAAGTCTTTACCATGAAATTTTTAACGTCCCAAATGGAGTAACCTAAATCTACAGTGTTAGGTTCCTTCTTTTCTCCTGTCAAGTAGCCATTTTTCACTTTCCCTCATATATACATCCGTAATAATTGAGACCAAGGCAGAAAATTCTCTTTATTCAGTCATATAGTTGTAATTTGGACAGAAGGAGAATCTGGAGTAGGTATATGAGAGGTATTGTTTTTTTTTAGGGCTATGAATTTCAGAAGATCTTGGTTGATTGGTAGGGATTGTGATGGATTTTGATACATAATTAGACATGATTATGGACAATTAGGGTTGACAAAAGACTAAGGTTTTAATTTCTAGTAGGGACAGGTGACGACTAGGGTTTAATTTTTGTCTAAAGGTCTAATATCATGTAGGAAAAAGTGTGAATGCAGTGTATTTTATCTCTGCTTAAGTTACATATAAATAGGAGTATAATAGTATCTATACGAGGAAAGAATCCTATACAAATCAAATCCTAATAATTTCCTAATTTATTTACTTTCACTAAATCTCCCCTAATTTCTCCCCCAATATGTTAATAACAGATTTTCTCCTAATTAGCAGCCCCTTGATTCTGTTGCAGCTGATTTCTCCTTCTCAACACCTTCCTGTAGGGTGACCTTCATAAAGAAATATATATGAAGTTTAGGGTATTTGGTTCCTAATTAATCTTCATTGATCATATGTCATTTCAAAAAGTCTATCTTACAATTGAAGGTCGACTATACACTCTCTGCCTTTGTAGAAGATAACACCTTTACTGCATTATTAGTGTATATTGATGATATAATACTTGTTGGAAATAACTGAAATCGTTTTACAAACATCAAGATCTTGCAAGAACACTTAAGATTAATGATTTAGGAAAATTAAAGTATTGTTTGAGTCTTAGGTGTGCTTGTTTAGTGGGTTTGAAAAAATAGGTATGGGTATGGGTATGGAATGAAATGTATTGTTTGGTAAGATATTATCATTGAATAGGTTATATTTTCATTCCTAAGTTTAAGGTAATGCTCCATTCCTCTCGATTACGAGAGGAATGGGAGTCATTACCTTGTTAATTTGGCGCGCGTTCTGGCGCCATAATGGTACTCCTCCGAAGTCACTCCCTTTGTAACGTCTCTTAACCCATAATCGTCTACCTTGGCAAATCTCTCCACAAACTATTCCTGTAGCCCACCATGGACACACCCGAAACCAAGCATAGCACAGCTGGTAATGTTCTTCCTTTCTTTCTTTTTCAATTTTGTTTTTGTCGATATAGCTTATTTCTACTGGGTTAAGGTTTTCGATTCTTATGTACTTTTCTTCAATCTCTATCAATGTCGTTCCTCCTCCATTTCATTTCTTGTTCTGGGTATTGAGAAAAATTTTTCAAACCCACTAAACAAGCATGTCTGATTTTTCTTTGTACTGCTGCTTTTATTTTTTATCAGGATATTGCTTGAACATTAGCCACGGAGGAAGCAGGAGATACAACCCAGGTTTCTAAACTGCATTCTGCTCTTGAGTCTGTTGATCGTAGGAGAAGAAAGGTAATTTTCCTTACCAGCATGTTTTCCCTCTGCTCTTGAATTTGTTATAGATTGCCCCGCTTGTTATAAGGAGTCAATTTTCCAATCAATATGTGATGGTAGTTATTTGTGCTTCATCGTGAAACACTAGAATGATTTAGTTGGTGGCTAATTTATAAACTCCAAAGTTGAGGTCTTTAAAGATAGTAGTCGAAGATTGCGAGGCTGATGTATGCCAAAGAGGATTGCCTGATGGAATGAATTCATAAACAGTAACTGGCTATTTATGGTAGCCATTGCTCTTGTTTCCACTGACCTGAAACTTACAATCATAAGTGTTATCAGAAGCAGAGTCATATATCTTTGATTTCCCATCAGATATATATAAATATATGTATACAACAATATGCTCTATCTCTGTACTGAAATGCCAATATGGAGAAAATAGGGTAATAGAAGAAAAGTGTTGTGTTTTATGGTTCTGGTAAGGTGCTCTTTGCATATACAGAGACGAGGGAGAGGGGTGTGAGTTTGAATGGAACATCATTGGTCAAGATATTACTAAAACTGTGATAACTTCTTTTATATAAATTCCTATAATTGAAGTACGTAATATATATATATGTGTGTGTGTGTGTGTGTGTGTGTGTGTGTGTGTGTGATGTAAGTCCTAAGAATAAAGGTTCTGTTGTTGCTTACCTGGGGAGACGCATAAGAATTAGATGCCCCTCATTTTCTTTTTAACTTGAAGTCTTGGAATTGCCTAAGTCTAGCACTGATACAAAGAAGCTTAGCTTTAAACATGATGGGTAAACTTTGCAAGAACAGAATACAGCTTAAAGCTTAGGCCAATACAAATGATAGGACATGACTCCATACTGGGCATATAAAAGGCATTGCAGAAAACAGATCATATTAACAAGTATAGAGTAATATATACATACATATGTGTGTGTGTGTGTGTGTGTGTGTGTGTGTGTGTGTGTATAATGTTCTCTGTTGGCTTTCTTTCTTGTTATTGTAATGTGTTTTTTGCGAAAGACTTCTCAGTGAGTCCAAGGGGACTCCATGTACCAGTCTTTTGAACTCAAATGCTAGCAATTCCCTCATAGCTGATGTAGGAGTTAATAAAAGTTTGACTGATTATACATATATCTATATATATATATGTATATGCATATGCATATATATATGCTTGGCTTTCTTTCTTGTTATGGTAATCTACACTCACTGAGAAGTCTTTCGAACATAAATGCTGGCAATTCCCTCATAGCTGATATAGGAGTCAACAAGAGTTTGACTGATTATACATATATCTACATATATATATGTATATGTATATGCATATATATATGCTTGGCTTTCTTTCTTGTTATGATAATCTATTTTCTGCAATGCCTTATATATATATATATATACATTAATAAGAAAGAAAACCAACAGAGAACATGATATCTACACCTTGAGACTGAGGTTGAGGTTCCAACTGACCTCCTTCCAAAGGGGCTATCTGCGCCTGCTGTTGGGAAGCAGATGCTTTTAGTTGATCTTCTGTCATTTTCAAGTAAT
>JANIPM010000003.1:45782333-45805344 GCA_027478405.1 Erythroxylum cassinoides
AAGGGAGCATGTTAACTGGTCGAGCGTTAGCCGTCTGCCAATCATGTAGAAATTCCAAAGCCTGCGAAAGAACGACGCTGGTGTTGATTACTTTATTGTTCCACACAAGCTGATTTCGAGCCCACCAAATTTTTCAAGCCAACATACAAAACTCCTCGACGGTTTGCCGATCACCGACATCGACTAATCTCGTATAACACCCAATGAAGGACAAGCTAGCAGTGAACCTAGCACGTAGCCATTGTGCCCAAACCGAGGCTACTGCGTGGCACCGTAACAACACGTATACATAAATATGAAATAATATAAAGATGGAAAACCTTAATTTCATGTGCCAGACCCAATCGTCCAAACTCCAAAGCTGAGATTCGTTGCAACGCTTCGGTAAAAAGTTTATGATTGTATAATGTAAACCATAATTGAAACACGGTACTATTTTTATAAATTAATTTAAATCACAACGCAATTGTAGTTAAATAATAATTATGGGTTATATTGCTATTTTTGATTTCCTTTTTCCTTCCTAATGCATATCTGCTTCACCAGTGCGCATTCGCAATTTCGCATGCCATTTTTATTAATACTGGTTATAAAAAAAAGTTGGAACTACCCAAGTATAACTTGAATTTCACTTTAAATTTATAATATAATTAACAATTAAAACATAATAAAATATACATCTTAACTCGTATTTTATAACTTGAATTTCACTTTAAATTTATAATATAATTAACAATTAAAACATAATAAAATATACATCTTAATTCGTATTTTATTATAAAACCTGATCATTTATTTGTCGGTCCACTCAAACTATTTCTAAAACTAGTTGTCTTAACTCTTAACTATTGTAACAACATAAATATCTAACCTTTAACATATTCACATATTCTACAACTGTTTCATAGAGAATTAAGTAAAAAATGTTAGATCTCTTGAAACTTAAACTTATTTATAATAAGTTTAAAATATTTAAGTAATTTAATTGAAATTATAATGAATTTTAATTAAATATCAATTAGGGCCAAATAAAATTTAATATTTCACAATGATTTTTATTTATTAAATATCTCATATTTAATCATAAAATTTCTCAAACTTTAAATTCAAATCCAACTTGATTAAAACAACTTTTCTCTCTTCAACTCGTTCTTTGTTCTGTGGCCTATTAAGTTTTCAAATATATTGGCAATAGATATAAAATTATAACCTTAAATCATATAATAGGATTATATTTAATTATCTAATTATATAATTTATATCCATTAATTAAGATTAACGTTTACTAACGCATCATGACTACCTTAAATATTTAAAAATCTCAAAATGATTTTGATTAACTTTTTCGTACATAATTTTTTCATATGATTTACTCTTTTCATCATAAAATTTTCCAATTACACATAAACTATAGAAATAATGTCTACTTAATTTGAGTCTAAACATGTTAGTTCTCCACCATTAACTATTGATTCAATTGTGACATTTTAAAACCATTTTCAAAGTATTATTCTACCTTTTGCCAAGGATTTTTCAAATCAATATTAATAAAAAAGGACTAGGGTGATTAATCTTATATTAATCACTCAACTATTTATATATAGTTTATTCTACATCTAATGATTATCGACTGCGTTAGCTTTGACTAGAATAAGTTATCAGTAATATCAAAATATAACAATTTCTATACGAGATACTTTAATAATATCATGTCAAACGATATCTTATGCAATTATCATAATGAGAATTTCTATAGATATTCAAATGAAACTTTCATATAATGTCAATTCAATAAACTTATTCTCTAATAAGCACCCACATATTTGTTTATCTCTATACTTTAGTATATGAGATTCACTACTTCATAAGGAAGGCATATAATATATGTGTTATTCTTTTAACCCTTCTTTAATATCTAGTCTTAATAGAATAATTACTCAGAATAATTAAGGGATAATAAATAAATACAATATGTATCTCATCATAATTTATTTTGTAATGTATATTTATCTTATGAACTTTATTATGTACATCTAAATATGTATAAGATAAAATATACCTATAAATAATTATGTCATTAAACTATAACTAATCGATTGACTATAGGTTATAAATCAACAATCTCCTACTTGCACTAAGTTAATCATTTAAATATCTTGTACCATATTACCATATGACGATCATACTATTGTTGGGACAATAGTTTAGCAAGATAATTCTATAAGATTATCTACAGTAAACACTTACGTAAGTCTTAAAACTTTCATCTTTATTATAATCATAATTAAGAGAAACTATCTAAATGTATACTTGGATCTTTGATAAAATCTTAACTTTGATTGCATGCCTAATGACTTTGATATTCTACATTACATTACTATTTGAACAATGCAATGAATTATATCAAGTTCATTAAAAACTTCTTGAACCAAATAATCATTTCTACTAAATAAAAAATATATTATAGCTTGATGTTATATTGTATCCTTTTCAATCTCAAAATAATATTATTCAAAGTAAAATATACCTTAATTATGATTTACTTCTAAAGTTAATATTTATACAAACTTGAACTTAAATATCAACTAATACATAGAATGGTGGATATCTTTAATACTTCACATGCATTAGATGTCTCAAATACTAAACTCCTTTAGTACATTATCTGTATACTTGTACTATAATAGGTAAACAACCTTCATACATATCTATATAGATTTAATCTCCAAAACTAAGTTGTTATCTTTTTCGTATCTAATATAAATTTTTATTGGACAATTATATTTTCAACAGTTAAATATATTAATTATTATTCTTTATGAGCAATATCTCTTTACAAACTCATACTAAAGATGACAAATATTCTCTCACCAACCTTCTTATAGGCATAATAAATTCAGAATCATTTTCAAAATAAACTCTCTGAATTCATCATGAAAGTGAATCTTTCAACATTTTGAAGCCTCTCAACTATACATCAATAAAGACAATAGTTCTAATTAGATGTATTTTTATAAGATTTGAACTTTTTAAAATTTATCTTACTCCCACACAACTATTCTCTTATAAGTATACATTGAAATAAATATTTTGTTTTAGAAAATATATAAGTTCATATCCAATCTTTTAAATATCTCATAACCTTCTATTTTCTGATTTACTCCTAAACTTGTTAGATAATACCAGAGTCAACTAAGCTTTACATAAAAAAATCTTTAACTTTGACATTTTCAAAGTCTTACTATTTTATATTTAATATGAAATCTTATTAATTGAGACTTTTGAAGGTAAGTTATCGTAGTAGGCATAGCTATAAAAGAACTAAATATTGTATTATATAATATCTCATATTGCATAATTCTCTTTACACAAATTCATACTTTTACAGAATTTAGTTATGAAAGTGTTCATCAGAGAATCTCATTCCTTACGAATAATACAACAATTTAAAACTCTCCACATCGATCTCGTCAAAGGTATTTTAAATCATTTTTAATACTTATTTTCTACTTATACTTAAATAATTTGAAAATTTCAAAAATTTAAATCAATATTTCTTCTGATATATATGATTATATCACATATACTTCCAATAAAAATAGAAGAGAACTACAATTATTACTAAGTAAATAACGCCTTTAGAAACCATTTCAATGTCACGTTTTATTAATATAATTATCACGCTTTCTTCAAAAAAAAAAATCATGCAATAAAATTTTAAATAAAATTATGTCTATTATTGAATTTGGTTAAGTAAAAGAGAACGTTAAAAGTTCTCATTAAATCTTAACAAAACCTTTGAACTTTATAATTTATGATCATTTTCTAGTTTTCATATTTTCTTTGATTAAAACATTTGAAGACAATATTATAATTTTTAACATGTTTGTAAGCTTGGTTTAACTCAAGTAAAGAGAAAAATAGAAGAATAAAGGTCCAGTCAAAGGATGACACGTAGGGACGTTATACCAGAGATGTTCCACCAAAGTTGCTTAAGAGCCTAAAACAATTATTCGGCGATTCCCTTCATCACACGCTAATGGGTTAAAGCCGAGGAGACATTCTCCAATAAATTATATAGAAGCACAGGCCCATACCATTGCTAAAGTACCAAAATGCCCCTTCCTTCCTGCTAAAAATATCTAGGAGCAATCACTCCCCCCTCACTTCACTAGAAGACAACTATTATTTTATTAACCAATCATCCACGTTCTTAGCCATCCGGCCGGGGTACTCCAGTAATTTGAGATCTTCCCACCCATCATTGTGTTTGTGTTCCTTCCTCGCGCTTATCACGCACGGACAAGTGTTGGTATGTTTGAACCCTGTCCCTGTTCACATGCGTTGATGCATGTATGTAAGTATCATCATGCATGTGTTGTTTTTCTACATGAACATGCATGGTGCAACCAATAGGCATGACGTGGGCCACTAAGGTGAGAGGAAAATATCATTGCCACGTCTGCTAAGCAATCTAAGAGGAGAGACCACAGAAAGATCTCTCTCTCCCAAAAACTTTCACTTCACGGGACTCGCTAGCACTGCCTCTTGTGTTTTTGCAATTTCCTTGATAAGAAAATTTTCATATATTTTATTTTCTCATTTTTAGTCACACACACATTTACGAGGAGAACTGAAACTCTGATCAACAAATATCCAGCACAAATCAGCGAAGACCAAGCACAAGCTTCAGGTCAGGTCAGGTGGCCTCAAGTTCTCAGACCCAAAAAATCCAACTAATTTTTTGTTTTTTTTTTGTCTTTTAAGACGGGTTCTTTCTTAGATATTAGTTTCATCCCTTTGCTTACAGTTTCCGCGTATTTGATTGTTATTCTTTTCTGGCTTCTTGGTTTTGAGCAATACCAGAACTTTTTCTGGGTTCGTTTGTTATTATTTTCATGGTTTCTGGTTGCTTTCTGCATGTTTTGTTTCTTGGTATGCCTTTGGAGTGTTCCTCCTTTTATCACCTTTCTTATGGTCTCCCCGTAGCCTTATTTTTTCTTTAATTTCTCCTGTAAGATTTCTAGATTTTAGGGTACAAATCTATCTCTCCCTCTCTTTTCTTTTTCCATTTTTAGGAAAGATCTCAACTTTTCTGCCCAAATTCATCGTTTATTGTTCTATTTTTGTAGAGCAGCAGATTCCAGTGACAATTGGCTACCAGTCTTAACTGAGGCTTTGAGACCGAGAAAGCCAGATAAGTTTCTTACTAAGAGGGGTGTGACTTGTATTTTTTGCAATCTATAGCCTCGAAGTGAAGCTCAATTCTCTGTTTTCCATTGAGAATTCTAGGGGATTGTGGCAGTTAGCAGGGTGGAATGTTGAATTACGATATATTGATTCTTGATTGGTAGCTGTTGAAGGGGAAGGTTGTGGTTTCCCTTCTTATTTATCGCGTTTCTTCGCATATAACCATCTTAATGGCTAGTTCTTCTGAGAGGTGGATTGATCGTCTCCAATTCTCCTCATTGTTCTGGCCTCCCCCACACGATGCCCATCAAAGAAAGGTTTGTGAAATTTGTTCTTCGAATTAACATTTTCCTTTTGAAATTTTACGAATTCTTATGGTTGTTGTCTTTGTGCCAAACTGATATAATTTGGCTCTTAATTCCTTGTCATACTTCAATTTGTATGTTCGTATTATAATCAATAAGCAGAAGTATCTCTATCTATGAGGTAACTTATAAGGTTCATGTCTCATAGCATAACTTTCATGGCTTCGCTGAGAAGGATATGATCGTATTGCCTGCTGGATTAACCCTGTTGTAATTGATAAGCTGCATTTGGAAGGAACAATGATAATATGTTGTTTTCAAGCAAAATCTAGACCTGAGTGCCAAGTTGTTCTATGTTGATTCCTCTTCATGAATCTCTTGCTCTTGACACTGGGCACTATTTTTCTTTGACTCTGAGGACTTTTATATTTTTATTTTGACATGGCTGAAGCTCATCGAACCAGCTCTATGTTGACTAGCATTCTTTTGTTTCATACCCCGAATCACCCTTCAATTTGAAGTATTTGTTAACTGCTGTGGTTTTCCCGTGGAACTTTGCCCATTGGACTTCTACAATACTTTTAGGGGTTCATTTCAATAAGTCAGGCTATCCTGAATGGGAAGTTTAACTCTACATTAGAGTAATGTAAAAATCTCTCCAATGAGAAATGAGTTATTTTAGATCTGTTAAGAAACGCATGGAACAAATGGTTTGAGGTGTGCAATGTACTGGTTGTAGTGAGTTGTTTGTACCTCTCTATCTTTAACAGTAGGCATCGTATTATCTTAATTAGACAATATGCAATGTCACTGGTTTTCCCTTAAATTTCTGTCTCAGATGTGATCCTTCGTTCTTGAATGATATGAGAAGTGATTTCTGGGATGAGGGGATTACTCTCCTGATAATTGTAATCAATATATTGATTTTTATAAAAATGGTTCACATATAAGTTTCGAGGTGAAAAATGAACATGCAACTTGTTTGAGCTTTGTGTAGGAACATAAACATTAAGTGATTGGAATGCTAAACAATTAATCAGGCTAAAGGTTATTTGCATCTTTCATGCCGTAAGCTGATCTTATGGTTATTCATAGCGTTTGTACTACTTAGATAGACTAGAACTGGAAGTGAGCTTTTGCACTTTATATGTTACTTTTAAGTTTGACTCTTTGGTTATCATATTGATCATTTGTAATGTTTCCACTGAAAGTCAACTCTGTGCTTCTGAATTTTGATGCATGCTCTTGCTTATGTTTTCCAAAATGGACAGGCACAAATTACTGCCTATGTTGAGTATTTTGGGCAATTTACATCAGAACAATTCCCTGACGATATTGCAGAGGTAAGCTCTGTTTTTCAATCATAATATTTTGTAGTTTTAACAACTTAAAAAAATAATCTTCTGAAAATTTTAATTATATTTTATCATGCATTGTTTACAACATGCATATTGACATGATTATTGTTTTGACAGCTGATTCGTAACCGTTACCCATCACAAGAGAAGCTTCTCTTTGATGATGTTTTGGGTAATTATTTCCAGAGAATGGATAGCCTTTTAGATTATCTTGACTACAATTGTAGATGAATAACCAGTTTACATGTGTTGGCAACTTACAGCTACTTTTGTCCTTCATCATCCGGAGCATGGGCACGCTGTTGTTCTTCCAATTATTTCATGTATCATAGATGGTACACTGGTTTATGACAAGAGCAATCCTCCATTTGCTTCTTTCATATCCTTAGTTTGCCCAGATAGTGAGGTATGCTAATTAACAAAGCCCTCACACTCTGTTTCTCATTCTTCCTTATTTCATGAACTGCATTTCTTGGTGAGTTATATTTTCTATTTCATTTCTTATTTATTATTTTGTTTTAGTCTTTTTGATAAGGTTGTGCTATTGCTTTGTCCTTCAAAAAGAAACATGACATTGACGGAATTTGTTTGTGCTATGCAGAATGAATATTCTGAGCAATGGGCTCTGGCATGTGGAGAGATTTTGCGAATTTTAACTCATTACAATCGCCCAATATACAAGATGGAACAACAGAATGGTGAAATGGAGAGAAGAAGTAGCAGCAGCCAAGCTACCAGTAGTGGATCAATTGATGCAGGATCCAGACAAATACCACTGGTACAACAGGAGAGAAAACCATCGAGGCCTTTGTCTCCCTGGATTACTGACATATTGCTTGCTGCACCTCTAGGTATTAGAAGTGACTACTTCCGTTGGTAAGTATATTGTTTTTTCTGAATATTTGTTCACGTTGTGACTAAAAGTATTGATCATTGGGAGCATTTTAGTCGTGCATTTGTAGTGAGCTGAGTGGTTCTTATTTTATTGTAAGAAAATGATGAACCTAACTAGCTGATTATCTTGGAAACTTTAGAAAATTCTATTTTCTTAAATCTGTAACATTTAATCAAATGATGTGTCAGATTCATAGACCAAGTATCTTGATTGAATAATATCCTTATTGAGTAGAAATTTTAGGTAAGTAATTTTCTGTCCGGTAACATACCTAGTCAGACATATCTTACATTGTTGAAGTGACAATCTTGTTGCTTCATTATAATTGAATCCTGTAAAGCAAATAACACATGTGAGGTAAATATATATTATGATAGTAAATAGCTATCAATAACTGGACCTCGAGCCCCCAGAGTAACAAGTCATGAGGAGCTAGTTTTCTCACTAATGCCAAACTACAGATTGGACAAATACCTGAAGAATTAAACAAATATGTTATATGTCAAGTAAATCTGTGCTACAGTAGTCGACAGTCTGTAAGCCATTGCTAGCAATAGTAACCATAAACCTACCTACTGTTTGTTGAGCCACACAATCCTGGTGCTAATCATTATCAATTTCTAAATGGTGGGACATTCAGAGGATTTATTTTCACCATAAGGAAATAATGTAGACAAAAAGAAAAATCATCATTAAGCCAATGAAATAATGAAAATTGACCTGCTAGGTTTTGATAAAACAATATGTTATCTATTTCGTGGACCTCATTCAATAGGTTAAATTTTGGTTTGAATGATGTCTTGACATGATATAAGATCCCCCTCTAATGGTGGATCTCTGATTTGCTGTGATTTCTTCAAATTTCGTAGGAGGGAGTATGTTATAATATTATATGTTCCATTCCTAAACCTCAACTGTGAGTGTAATCTTTTGGGTTGAATGGTTTTGTGATATGATTTTTATAGTTAATCCAAGTATGTTATCTTGGAAAAGCTTCATGCTATAATGATCTTGCATAGACTTAAGCAAATATTTATTATAAGTAAGCCTTAATAGTAATTTGTATACACTGCCAGACCCCATTGTTTCAAGTCACATGGATTTAGTGATCTTAAAATGAGAGTTTGGAGTAGCGAATGGGATAATTTGGTTACAAATCATAGCAGTTGAGTGTGTAGGCTTTATGGTTCTCAGTAAAGATGCTTTAGATTGACGTATCTTTTCTGTGGGCAAGGTCGGATAGGGGATCTTTTAATCTACTTTGTGTAGAGTGGGATTGGGAGGTTATAGAAGGTTATATATAGCAGATTTTGAATTTCACATTGTCCTGTGTATGCCTCCATGGAGCAATATGAGATTTTTTTTATAAATCAATGAACACAGAAATATGATACTTATTCTCTAATTCCTGATAGGCATAAGTTGTCTGATTCTAGCAGTGTTGGATTGAATTATGCTGTCATCTATCCAACATAATTACTTAAACGACAGCTTCATAAGTCATCTTTTGTTTCCTCTTCAAATTCCGGCAGTGGTTGTCAGTATAGTTAGCTGGATGTTGTTTTGTACGATGTATATCAAACAAAGATGTCATCAATTACATTCTGTGCCAGCAGCACGAGTATTGTTTTCATTTTTTCCTTTCATGTTAAATATTGGTCCACATATAGTATGCTATATTCAATGTGCTTTACTGGCAACTCTTTAAGCTTTGTTAGATTGATTGTTTAAAATCTCAGTTTTTAGAGTAAACTTTGCTGGTAGATATATATTCTCTCATTTCTTTTAGGAAACCTGATTCTGGACATGAAATCCCTAATTTTTTCTTCATTTATTTCAGGTGTAGTGGCGTCATGGGTAAATATGCTGCTGGAGAGCTCAAGCCACCAACAAGTGGTTAGTTTTCTAGAAATAATTGATTTCTCTCGTTCTAGAGAATCTAGGCTAATTTTAAAATAAAAATGTACAATAGGCACTGTGAATTTACCTTAAAAATGGGTGTCTCATGTAAAAGTAGGAAGTCCCATTTAAAACTATTTGTGTAAATGAATGATCAGAATTTATCTTGTTTATTATCACCTTTTCTTAATAGTGGCCCAATGCTATCTGCACTCTGAAATTCAATTAATCTGTTTGTTATTTAATGATATCTTTATTTATAGCATAGTAAGTCGCTAATTAAAAAAGTTAAAAAAAAGAAGTGAACCTAAAATTTTATATGCAGTCATGTATTTGAGAATATGGATGAGTTTTATATAAATTATTGAGGGGTTAAATTGATTTTTGATAAAACATGTGGAAGAGTTTATTTTTTATGTTTACGGAGTTGGGTATCTCTCTCACCCTCTTTAATGCATTTGTATGCATGTACTAGGTATATACTTAGGGTTCTTGTCATTATTTACATGTAATTAAATTCATGATTTGATATCAATGATCTTGGCAATAAAGTACTCGCTTGAAGTATCAAATATACTCAAGATGATTAGTGTTGACAAAACCTCAAAGTTGCTCCATGAAAGCTGTTTCCTTAAGATAACTATGCAAAAAAGCATCGGTTCTTAGAGCATATAATTTTATCCTAATCAACGATAAAAATGCTTATAATTTGTGGTCCTTTATGCTTCATTTATCGAGGTTGGAACTATATCTCCCCATAAGTGTCAGCTATATTCTTCCACTATTGGATTGTCTAGAATCAGTTTGTCTATGATTTCAGGTGGTTAAATTTATGATGAAAAACAAAAATGAGATTATATCTCATCTTATATGCACTATTGATATAATTACAAGTGGACAGTTTAATAGGCTATACACAGAAAAACATCAGTGTCAACTAATAAGATTTGTTTTATTTAATTTAGGCTCTTCTCGTGGATCTGGAAAGCATCCTCAGCTTATGCCATCAACGCCAAGGTGGGCTGTGGCAAATGGAGCTGGGGTTATATTAAGTGTTTGCGACGATGAAGTTGCTCGGTATGAGACGGCCACGTTAACTGCAGTTGCTGTTCCTGCACTTTTACTCCCTCCTCCAACAACGGCTTTGGATGAACACCTAGTTGCCGGGCTACCAGCTCTTGAGCCATATGCACGTTTGTTTCATAGGTAGAATTTTAATTTATCAACTGAAATATTTGCCCCTGTAAATTGCTATTAATCTTACAGTTTAGGGAGGTACATATTATCTTTTAGAAACAATCTCTTAAATTCTAACTGATTAAACAGAAACCTTTCCAATTATTCTTCTTAGCATGTAAAAGAAATCTAGAAATGTTGGTGTAAAATTGTTCATGTGAAGAAAGAGGTATGAATGCTGTTAGAAATTATTTATCCACAATTCTTAGGCTGCAATTCAGACTGGATAAAGGCTTCATGGTTTCTAGGGAAAATTTTTGCACTTTTGCAGGTATTATGCTTTTGCAACACCAAGTGCTACTCAACGACTTCTTCTTGGACTTCTGGAAGCGCCGCCATCATGGGCCCCAGATGCACTTGATGCTTCTGTGCAGCTGGTGGAACTCCTTCGAGCTGCTGAGGATTATGCCTCTGGTATTAGGGTAAGCTGGCTGTTTTTGATTGCTAAGAACGTGTATTTTACATATTTTATCATGTTCCATATTTTTATTCCTGTCCTAGTTCCCAGGTATGTGTGGCGTTCACTATGGTAAATAGTTTTAGTTTGTTTTTTATTACCTAAATTTGGTCATTTACTTATAGCCATTAAAAGAATAGGAAAGGATAAAAGATTGTTAGCAGCAGAATTTAAGTGTTTACTTTTAGCAATAGTCCAACTTTACTATTATGATGCTGGACTGGAAGTGTTTTTACTATAATTTTGACAGTTATTTACTAAGGCAATATTATGTTGCAATTAATGGAGTATTGAAAATTTTCTATACCTTGATGGGGTCCAATTGAAACCACATGGGATTCAGTTTTGAAAATGCTCAAATCTCATGGTTCGTCATGTATTTAACCATAACTTTTGATTGTTTCAAAACTTTCCTTCACTATTTAAGTTCACATTTGATATGATGAACCTTGAATTTGTTGGTTAGTTTCTAGTTCTAAAATTTGCAACTGAACTATGTTGATAGAGCTTTATCTTCTTTGATTTTGTTCATCAACAAATCCTACGTGTTTCCATTTACCACCGTTCAAATAAATATTCTTGAGCTTCCCCCATGAACTTATTCTTTTGAGTTGAATGACTTTCTTGACATGGTTTTCGAGTTTTAATGATTGACACGTCTTAAGTTCAAGCTAGGCTTCTCTTGTTTATAGTAAATTTATGATTTGTCTGCATTTCATGTAGTGGGGCTTGTTAGAATACTGTTTGCATCTGTTCTTAAGCCTCAACAAAGGCTTGAGCTTAAGTGCTCAAGTGGTTTCTTGATTTCTTCCTTTGATGTAGTGCTGATTCCTAATTCTTGCTTATTACTATGCTTGGTGGTAAACTTAAATATGGAGATACTGCTGAATTCTTCTGTTGCCAAATATCAATTTATGAAGCCTGTGGCAATGACTTGAAAGTGAACGTCATGATCCGTTATGTGAAGTGTTTGATTGGAAGCTATAATCCGAAAAAATATTGTTTGCTCAAACTACCATATCTAACATTCCTTTGCTAATCTGTAAATTTATTCATTAGCTAAGCTTCTTCAATATCGTTTTTCCTTAATTCGTTTGTCTTTTATGGTATAGCTACCTAGGAACTGGATGCACTTGCATTTTTTATGTGCAATAGGGACTGCGATGTCCATGAGAGCAGGTATAGCTGCTGATGCAGCTGCAGCTCTACTGTTTCGCATACTATCTCAGCCTGCATTGCTCTTTCCTCCACTCAGGCAAGTTGAGGGAGTTGAAGTTCAACATGAACCCTTCAGTGGCTATATTTCAAGTTACAAGGAGCAGGTACCATTAATGTTATTGATCAGTAAACCAATCTGACTTAGTTTACCTTTCAAGTGATGGCTTCTTCATACTATATTTATAGTCTCATTCACATGTTCAAGAAGTACATTCGAAAAAGTCTTTCTGAACCTAATTAAAACTGAAATCGTCATCTCACAGCAATCATGATGGGGAATGTGGACACAATTCTATCTTTTGTTTTTTGTTTTTGTTTTTTGTCTTCTGTTTCATATTTCTGTGAACTGGCTACTCTGAGGACTGCAGACCTGCAGCTTCATTGGTATAAACACCATTGACCTATGTTCAAGACTGACTACAAGGTGGAAATTTTGTTATGATCAGATTGAAGTGCCGGCAGCTGAAGCAACTATTGAAGCAACAGCCCAGGGGATTGCATCTATGCTTCATGCTCATGGTCCAGAGGTTGAATGGAGAATTTGTACCATATGGGAAGCTGCCTATGGCCTTATTCCTGTAGGTTCATCAGCAGTTGATCTTCCAGAAATAATTGTTTCAACTCCATTGCAGCCCCCAATTTTATCGTGGAACTTGTTCATACCTCTCCTGAAGGTCTTGGAATATCTTCCTCGTGGAAGTCCATCGGAAGCATGCCTCATGAAAATATTTGTTGCCACTGTGGAGGCAATTCTCCAGAGAACATTTCCACCTGAATCTTCTAGAGAACAAGCCAGTAGAACGAGAAACCTCTCTGGATTAGGGCCTTTCTCCAAAAATCTTGCTGTGGCAGAGCTTCGAACAATGGTCCATTCTCTCTTTTTGGAGTCATGTGCCTCTGCGGAGCTTGCTTCGCGCCTCCTTTTTGTTGTCTTAACTGTGTGCGTTAGTCATGAAGCTCAGTGTAATGGGAACAAGAGACCAAGGGGTGAGGAACCACCTGATGATAATACTGAAGATTCACCTCTAATGTCCGAAATTCAAAGTCATATGAGATCCAGAAAATTTAGAAAACAAGGCCCAGTTGCAGCATTTGATTCTTTTGTGCTGGCGGCAGTATGTGCCCTTTCTTGTGAGCTCCAGTTGTTTCCTTTTGTTTCAAGGGGGAGCAATCATTTAAGTTCTAAGGGTGGAAAAACTCTAGCCAAGCCTGCAAAAGTAAATGGATCTACAAGTGATTTTCAAACTAGTATTGATTCTGCAATTCATCACACGCATAGAATATTAGCTATTTTGGAGGCACTTTTTTCTCTCAAACCATCTTCCATTGGTACCTCTTGGAGTTATAGTTCAAATGAGATAGTAGCTGCAGCGATGGTAGCAGCTCATGTTTCTGAGCTATTTAGGAGGTCAAAGGCTTGTATGCATGCTCTTTCTGTTCTGATGCGCTGCAAGTGGGATAATGAAATTTATAGTAGAGCATCCTCACTATATAACCTCATAGATATCCACAGTAAAACTGTTGCATCCATAGTTAACAAGGCTGAGCCATTAGAAGCTCATTTGCATGCACCAGCTTGGAAGGACTCTTGTGTGGCATTAAATGGTAAAAGCCAAACTAAAAGCATGAGCATTAGCTGTTTTAATTCAGACCATTCATCTACGCTGCAGTGTAAAGAATCACCTAGTTCAGAAAATAAACGCAAATATGAGAGAGCATCACATTCAGATGAACACAAAGGCAGCATCTTCGGCAAAGGGATTGCAGGTTTCCCTTTAGATGCTTCAGATTTGGCCAATTTCTTAACTATGGATAGGCACATTGGCTTTAATTGCAATGCGCAAGTTCTTTTGAGATCAGTGCTTGCTGAGAAACAAGAGTTGTGTTTCTCTGTTGTTTCACTGCTATGGCACAAGCTGATTGCAGCACCTGAAATTCAACCTAGTGCTGAAAGCACTTCTGCTCAACAAGGATGGCAACAGGTAAGCACCATCACATGCATATGATATGTTCTTTATTCATATTTTTTTTATTCTAAGAACTACAAGTGTGATTCTTCTTGTAATTTCTGTATTATTGTTAGAACGGTTTTGATCCATTATTGAGTTTAATCCACCAGCTTAAATTTTTGGATTAAATAATTTATTGATATGGTTTTAGTGCCAACAAAACCTTAAAAGAAAAATGACTAGAAAATGAAAGAAGAGGAAGTGTTGTGAGGTGTTAATAATGTCATGTAAATACTGTTGACGCCACTATTTACTAGTGGTACTATTCACAAAATAGTGGCACTATAAACTGTGCTACCATAATGTTGGCACTATAAACTGTGCTACCATAATGTTGTGGCACTATAAACTGTGCTACCATAGTGTTCACAAATTTTTCCTCCCGAATGACTTGTTTTATTTTCTCATGAAGACCTTTATTTTTTTAATTTTTGAAGATTTGATCCTATTTTATATTGAAGGTTTTGTTTCAGAGCCTCGTTTAATATCTTCATTTTAGGCTGATGGAGTGATCACGTTGACTTAGAGATTCAGTTTAATGTAGATGTTGTAGAACTTAACAATGGAGAGATGATGTTGACTTACTGATTCAGAAACTTGTTGAGAATCTTTGGGCCCGCAGTTTCACATTTAATTTAATGCATTAAAGTTAACAAGAGAATCCTCTCAAGTAAACTTTGAGTTGCAGTTCATCAACACTATTAATATCCATTTTGACCATATGTTGCCCTGTTTTCTTTGAGTTTTCCTGGTACACTTAAATAGTATTGGCAAATTTCTACTTTATTCAAATGCAAGGAGTTTATTAATATTTTACAGAAAGTATCTTTTAACAGTTTCTGAAACAACTTTCAAGATTACTGATAATCTTATAAGCCCCTTCATTTAGAAGTTTGTGGAGTTGAAACTGTGGAGAAAGCTTAGGCCACCACAGGTTGTGTTGGAACTGAATTTTCATTATACCAACAGACAAGCTTGGCATTGTTTGAACTCAATAACTACTGGATAACTCAAAAGATTAAGCTGTTAGGTAATGCTTAGAAGTAGATCATACACTAAGCCTAATACATTGACTATATGTGACAAATTAGTTAACAGTACTTGTTTATTTGGAAAAGTGATGTCAGAGCAATACATTTTATTACTGAAATTAATAAACTATTCTCTTATATTTTATATTTCAAAGCTCTTTTCGATGAAAGTTTCCTTATCATCTTATCGGTTTGTGACTAGGTTGTGGACGCACTGTGCAATGTTGTTTCAGCATCACCAACCAAAGCATCTACAGCTGTTGTTCTTCAGGTCCAAATTGTTCGACTAGGCATGATTTACGTTGTTCATTTCCTATTTCTTCAGCCAACTTTGATAATTCATTTTTTTCCATTGGCAACCAAACATCTGAAAAATTAGGAAATTAAGAAAAATATATGGAATAAAATGATTTAGGATAACTTTAGAATGATTTATTGCCCAACTTTGGGTGTGCCGCTTCAAAGTTTTAAAGTTTGTAGCATTCTTCTTTTCACTCCATTCTCTAAATTGTTGGTCAGTTTTCATCTGTAATTTACTTTCTTCATATGTTGGCCTCTTTGTTGACCTTGAGTACTTGTCAGGCGGAAAGAGAATTGCAACCTTGGATTTCCAAAGATGATGATCAAGGTCAGAAGATGTGGATAGTCAACCAGCGCATTGTCAAACTAATTGTTGAGCTAATGAGAAATCATGACACTCCTGAATCATTAGTAATTTTGGCAAGTGCATCAGATTTACTTTTACGAGCCACAGATGGGATGCTTGTTGATGGTGAAGCTTGCACTTTACCACAGTTGGAGGTAACTTACGGAAAATAAACTTTTTATCGTTTATTGGGAAATGATGACTAGAAACTGCAGTGTTCTCTTTGGTCTTTTCTGACCCTACTTTTTGAATGCCATGGACTTTGATACGACCACCTACATCCTAATAGCAACTGAATATCCCTATAGATTGGCTCAAATCTTGAGAACACTGACAATCAAGTATGTGTAGTATCAATTGACTATTGTGTTTTGTTACTGAGTTATCAGCTACTGGAAGCTACGGCAAGGGCAGTTCATCCAGTGCTGGAGTGGGGAGAATCTGGATTTGCTGTTGCCGATGGCCTTTCAAACTTGTTGAAGGTAAGCATTCATCGCATGTGCTACCATTTCATTTAGATATGTACCTTGGAAACATGCAAAATGCTCATGGTCATTTGGAATCGTGTATGTGCCATGTCGACATTAGAAACAAAACGTTCATAGTTAGTGACTTGGATTTTGTCGTAATTCTTGCAGTGCCGCCTACCTGCTACTATCCAATGTCTTTGTCATCCAAGTGCACACGTTCGTGCTCTAAGTACGTCAGTTCTTCGTGGCATTTTGCATACTGGTTCTGTTACACCTACTCCAAAACAAGCAGACATAAATGGCGTCATTTTTGGTCCCTCTTATCAGCATTTAAACATAGATGTCATTGACTGGAGAGCTGATATAGAGAAGTGCCTAAATTGGGAAGCTCATAGTCGACTTGCAAGAGAAATGCCAATTCAATTTCTTGCCATAGCTGCCAAGGAATTAGGATGTACATTATCCATTTGACATGAAGACTAGCTTTTGTCAACCGTCTAATGTGTATCAGTGTTACCTTTTGTTTCAAAATAGACATCATGATTTGGATTAAATAACTATGGGCTGCACTTACTTTGGTCTTCTAGCTCCAAAGCCTGAAAGATTACTTTTAGCGTGAATAGTGAGTCAGCAGGGCATGATATTTTAATGTTTTTGGGAAAAATATTATCCAACTCAATCTACGTTTGTGTTGCATGTTTCCAGGCTTTGGTTTAACTTTGATTTCTACATGCCTTGAGCAAGAGTTTATTCTTTTATTTTTGGTTTTTTTCTTCGAGCCATCTGCTATGCTTTCGGTTTGTCACTCCTTAATTTCATTTTCGTTTCACACTGTTTTAACAAAGTTGTGGGCTCCAATTGAGTCCGTCCTTGCTGCATTGTGTTCCAAATAATCCAAGGGGTTAAGGAGTTGTGGGACACTTTGGAAGCATTATCATTGAGTGAACTTCATAAGAAGTTTCATTACTCATTTACCTGAATATTTCGTTAGTGAAGTAGATTTTCTTTTTATTTGGCTGGAGAGGGATAAAACTAAAGGTAAACAAACAAATAAGGGTGCTTACTTTGAAAATTACAATAATTGTAATTATATATGGTGGTGGAGGATGAAGAGTCAAAAGTAGAGACTAATGCATAAGAATCAAGATTTCCTTAATTACATGAAGTTGATTCAGATAGCTTTAAATAAATAAAGGTGATCGAGATTAATGTGGGAGAAGGGAGGTTGTGATACGATTCAAAGGTTCAGTGGTTAGTCACCACAGAAGATGTCCTCTGCGACTTTAAAAATAGAACCTTAAACCTTCCATTCTAATTGTTGCAACTCCGCTCAGATGTTCGTTTCACAATTGCGCTATACTTTCTAAATATAACAAGAAGAGAAATTTAATAAATTAACTCTTTTCTTTTTCTGTTCTCTGGCAAAAGAACTTACTATATATCCATATTTTTTTTCTAGCAAGGTCAATTTTGTGCTGTTCGCATCCATTGGAGGATTGGATGGTTGAGTTACTAATGTCCAATCTCCTGCCTTATAGGTTTTCTAAGCACGTACACTCATCACTTCTATATTATAGGTTATAGATTATTAAGTGTTCGATCTTATAGAAATTACTAGTATTATTCCTTTTCTTATTATCTAAGTTAGGGTAACGGTGATTCATCAAAATCAAAATTAAAGCAATAAATTAAAGCAAATCAACATAATTGACTAACTAAAACAAATATTAAATCAAGAACCGTTTGGAAGAAAAAACAACAATAACCGAATAGTGAATCCTCATAGACCTCTCATGCAAATAAGATTTCATACATCAATTTAACTTAGAATCTATTAGACCATAGAAATTCCTTAATTGTGTTAATATCTTTCTCAATATTATTAACAACCAATCCTAGATTAATTAATCAAAATCACTTTCCAATTAAAACCCCTAAAATTGCCCCATTACCCATTATGCTCAAGTTCATTGGGTAAGTGATATGTTTTTCCATATACTAACCTATAAGGTGTAATGCCTATCTGTGTCTTATATTCTATTCTATAGGCCTAAAGAGCATCATCTAGCTTATCATACAAATCTGTTCTATGATGCTCTAATGTCTTTTCTAGAACATGTTTTAGCTCCCTATTAGCTACTTTCATTTGGGAACTAGTTTATGGATGGTAAGGGGTGACAACTTTGTATTTGACTCCATATTTCTTAAGAACTTTCTCAAATTGCACATTATAGAAGTGCATTTTCCTATCACTAATAATTGATTTTGGTGTCACAAATTGTTAACAACTTTTTGATAAACTTAATTATAACTATAGGATCATTTGTAGGTAAATCCTAACCTTCAACCTATTTAGACACATAATCCATAACAATTAGGATTTATTTATTTCCGTTAGAAACTAAGAATGGACCTATAAAATCAGTGCCCCAAATATCAAACACTTTGTAAAGTAAAATAAAAATTTAATGCATTTCATCTCAATGCGAATTATTACCTATCATTTATTAATTATATCACAATTATACATTCATTTGGGCATCCTTAACTAGTATGGGCCAGTAAAAACTCAATTTAATAATCTTATTGGTCGTCCTATTTTCATGGTAATGCCCTCTAGCTAGACTGATGTGGCACAATTCTAAAATTTTCCATCCTTTTAATCTGGGACACATCTTTGTACAACATAGTATGCATAAATCTTAAATAAATAGGGATCTTACAAAAGAAAATATTTCAAGTTAGAGAAGAATTTCTTTTTTTGCTAATGAGAAAGCCTTTTAGGAAGAATCCTAGTAGCCAAATAATTTGCAAAATCAGCAAACTATGAATTTTCATGCTCGCTTGCCTCTTTATGATTGAATATGTGATTTTTAAGAAATGCATCATTAATCTCATCTTTTCCAGGCTTCTCCAAATTTGGGATCTCTAAATATGATAGATGTTTTACTAGGTTTTTGACTCTTTTTTTAATCTTTGATCTCCAAATCGAATTTCTATAATAGTAAAATCCATCTAATTAGTCTTAGTTTGGCATCCAACTTATTCAACAAATTATCTTAATGTAGAATGATCAATGTAAACAACAACTTTGGATATAATTAAATAAAATCTAAATTTATCAAACGCAAAAACCAATGCTAGTAATTATTTTTCTATAATTGTGTATTCTCTTGAGAATCCATCAAAGTCTTGCTAAATGTTTGCCTTTCCTTTGTTCAAGGATTACATTTATTGAAAAATCACTCACATCACACATTAGTTCAAAAGTGAGATTCCAATTTGGAGCAACCATAATCATTGTATTGGTTAATTTCTCCTTACGAAGACTGAATGCATCTAAACTCTTTTGAGTAAAAAAAAGCACATCTTTCTCAAACAACTTAGTTAAATGCCTAGCAATTTTAGAAAATCCTTAACAAACCTTCTACAAAAACTTGCATGTTATAGAAAACTTCTAATAGCCATAACCAAAGCTAGGGGTGGTAATTTTTCAATAGTTTTAATTATTGCTCTATTGACTTCTATTCCCCTATGTGAGATCTTATGGCATAGAATTATACCCTTTTATACTATAAAATGATGCTTTTCCTAATTCAAAACCAAATTAGTCTCCTCATATCATTTAAGGACATTTTCTAAATTATGGAGGCATAAAATAGAAGAATCACCAAAAACAAAAGAGTCATCCATAAATAACTTAATGATATCATCCACTACATCATAAAAAATCATCATCATAAATCCCTAAGACGTAGCAAATGTAATACACAATCCAAAGATCATCCTCTTATAAGAAAATGTACCATATGGGCACATTAATATTGTTTTCTCTTGGTCCTTTAAGGTTATAGGAATTTGAAAATAGTTTGAAAAACCATGAAAAGTAATAATACAGATGACCAACTAGTCACTTAAACTTCTAGTCAATAAAAAGGTGGAAAAATGATTTTTTAAGTGGTGTCATTAAGCTTTCTATAATGTATTCACACTTGTCACTTAGTGATGGTCTTTATTGGAACAACCTATATAGGGATTACCTAAGAATTGTTAAAAATAGGGTAAATAAAACATGTATTGTTAAAAATGAAATATAAGCCCCAACTCCTAATCTACTTTTTTTTACCAAATTAAAATTTGCTTATCTTTGTGTTTTGGTATGTGCCTAGTTTCCCTTTTTAGGTCTTGCTTCTACTGATGAATTTAAACCGAAATCTAAACCGTGTCTTGTTTGACCATTCCTCTCAGTACAAAGTTTATTAATGCTTTGATCCTTAAATTTCAAAACTTTATATCTTTCTTTATGTTTCTTGTCTTAAGAATGACTTTTCATATATTAACTCATCCCTTCTTCTTCCCTTAACCCTTTCACATTCTACCATCACACTAAATTTACCACTTGATCTACTCTTTTCACTTACTTCTTTAGCTTCTTCTCAACTCCTATTTTCACCCTACCGCTTCATCACCATCCTCTCATCTATATCCTATAATCACTCGCACGTATGACCATACATGTATTCCTTGGACCTTCTCTAAATTTGCACTTATTAGCCTTACCTATACTCCTCAGACACTTGATTCCACTTCTTCCACTCAAATAAACAAATTTTCCCACTAGTGTAAAACTATGCTTGATGAGTTTAATGATCTTTATCACAATCATAAATGAACTCTCATTCTTTAATCATCAAATTCCAACATTATTAATTATAAATAGGTTTTTCATATTAAAAGAAACTTTAATGGTGCCTTTGATTGCTATAAAACTTGTTTTATTTCTAAAAGATATCATCAGGATCTAGGTATTGATTATACTAACACCTTTATTCGTACTATCAAACCCACCATCATTCACATTATACTCACTCTTGCTCTTCTAAATTTTTTTTCCCATTCATCAACTTGAAGTCTATAATGCATGTTTTCATAATCATCTCTAAGAACTAGTTTTTATGACCTAACCTTCTGATTTTACAAATTGCCACCATGCATCTTATACTTTTCATCTTTAGAAAGCTCTTCATGATCTCAAATAAGCTCTTTGTATTTGGTTTTAGCGTCCAAGTTAGAAACTTTATAAACATAACTTAACCTCCATTAAATTTCACACCTCTCTTTTTGTTCACTCCACTCCATCTTATAAAAGTTACCCTTTTGTTTATGTGAATGATATCTTTATTATAGATTCTTCACTATATTTTATCTCCTTACTTATTTATGATCTTAAACACCTTTCTATTGAAGACTTAGGACATATTCACTACTTCCTTAGTATCAAAGCCATAACCATACTAAATGGCCTTTTACTTGCTTAAACCTAATTTACTAAAGACATTCATCACACATGTATTGATAACTCTTATAACTTCTAACATGCTAATGATAGCCACCCTTCCTCTCTCCAAAAACCATGGTCTTCCTGTTACTAATTGAAGCACTATTGGTGCATTTCAATATCTTTGTCTCACTCACCCTAAAATTTACTTCTTTGTAAATAAAAGTATCTCAATTTTTGCACTACCTTACCAAAATTCACTAGATCATGGTTAAATGGGTTTAGCGATATCTTCAATCCCCTCCATCTCATGGTATTCGCTTAACTATGATTTTTTTAATAATATAAGCTTGTTATGACACTAGCTAGGCTAGTTATTTTAATGATCGTCGCTTTACATCTGACTACGATAACTTCTTTAGACCTAATCTCATTTCTTAGAGTGCTAGTAAATAAATCACTATTTTTAATCTAGTATTGAAGCAAAATACAAGAGTACTTCCCTTGTTGTTGCTGAGATATGGTGGCTTAAACCTCTTTTAGGTGAAATACATTTATCTTACATCAAATCCACACTATGATGCAATAATACTGGTGCTACCTTTCTTATTACGGATCTAATTTCTTATGCTTATATGAAACATATTGAGATTGGCATTCATAATTTTTGGAGACCTCATCAACCTTAAAGCTCTTTTTATTTAGCACATTTCTTCTTCCAATCAATTTTTTGATACCATAACTAAGGCTTTGGCTTTATCTACATTTTACTAACTTTGAGGCAACCTCATTGTTAACAAGATTCATGAGTTGGAGGAGGTATGATAGTGTATGTTAATTATAATACTAACCATACTCTCATCTATTTTAATAAGAGAAATCCTAATAACCCATATATATGATTCTTATCTTGTAAAGGTAGTTTGATTTTATTATGTAAATAGTTTTATCTTATCATTTGTACTTGTATTCATGTACAAATATGTTGTAAGCTTATCATATCAATGGATAAGAGAAAA
>JANIPM010000003.1:46058367-46068963 GCA_027478405.1 Erythroxylum cassinoides
AAATAAAATACATTAAATAATTAATACTAATATTTTATATAATTAATAAACCTCCTGCAACAATCATTTTAATATAAATGGTATAAAAGTCATTTATTATACGTTACATTCCATTCCATCTATCTTTCAAACAACATTTTACTATATTACATTATGAATTCTTTCATCCCTCTCAAACAACATTTTACTATATTACATTATATTCCATTATAAACCGTTTTGTTCTGTTCCATTCTATTACTTTTCATTTCATTAATTAACATCCAACTAAACAGGGCCTTAGTGAATATGTATTAAAAGCACATATTCACTAGCTTTGATTGATCACTAAGGCATATTGGTTAACCAGTGTGACACATATGTTGATAAATATATCAATCAATGTTACTGTAAATTTCTTAAACATCAAATTTGACAATGTTAACCTATATTGGTTAACCACTAGCCTATATAGGTCAACCAATTCCTTAAAAATATGATTTTAACAACTTTAAAAGGTAAAACTCAATTTGTTTAATGCATTTATGATTTAAACACTTGGCAAAATATTCTATAAAAAGCATTTGAAAGATCAAGCGACCATATATTAAAACCAAAAGCCTCAATGTGTCTTAATAAATGCAAAGACTCATGCGATAAAATGATATGAAATGTTTATGTATGTCGAGTCTTTTAGAATATTAAAGTAACTAAATGAGATTAAACTTAACATTACAAACTAAAGAATGATCTTGATATTCCTTGTTCTTTTTTTGTTATTGACTTGATCTTCACTTTGTAAGTTGTAAACTTTATCTTTTCTTTTATCAACTTCATGAACCATCTTTTTAAATTTATGACTACATCTTGTTCTCATATTCCTTCTCATCAAAATAATAAACACATTAGTAGTACTTAATTTTATTATCCAAATATTGCTTGAAACCTCTCGTAGTTTAACATAAATTATATGCCAATATGTTTTGTTAGACATTAATTTTGAAAATTAAAAAAAAACTAAGAATAAGTTTTCAAATGTTTTCACAACCACTTACATTTTCTTATTACTCACATTTTTTAAACTAATATTGAAGCATTGTAACACGATGAGAATTACTATGGTATATATTTGAATTTGAATTGTTATATGTTATATAAAAGATGGCAGAATTAATGTGACAGAGGTTAAATAATACAACATTATTTTTAAATTTATATAAGAAATCTTATGATGATTGTTAATGTATTAAAACTATAAAGGAATATTGATGTCTAGTAGTATTAATGATTAATATAGAATCTAAAGACAAAAAATCACCCACCCAAATTCAGCGGTGATACTATAATCTGTAATAAAATAGTTTTTCGCATTCGGAGGGGCTAGAGAAGAGTTTGACTTGGATTAATTAATAAAATAGTTAACTGAAGAGGTCTCTGATAAACTGGAACCATTGCGTAGGACAGTGTTCTCGTTGGAATTTGTGGAAATCAAAAGGTAAGCTAAGCAGGCCAGTCAGTCATAGATATGGAATTTTGGCAGGAAGCAGACGGAGCTAAAAGCGCCGCGGAAGGCGAAAAGCGCAAGTGGAATTGGATTCGAGTTTTTGCTTTGCATTGCGGTATTGAATATTAAGCTTGTGGGTATAGTCTAGACTATAGACTACGGTATTGAATATTAAGTTTTTGGGTATAATATAGACTATAGACTATAGACTATAGTATATTACAGGCCCCACGCGCAAGTGACCCTGCAGTCAGCACATGGTTTGGTAGGTGGAGACCGGAGAACCAAGCTGCTAATATATATTCACAGGACATTATACAAACTTAAGTCTACGATTTCAAAGTTGGACTTTGGAGCATATACCGTTAGTTAATTTTCCAGGTAAGGTGACACGAGCTAACTTTTGCAATACTCATCAAAGTTGGGATCCATTTTGTATTTGGTAAACCTATTAAGTATCCCAAGTAAATTCATTTATATGTTTCAATACTCTGAAGAGGCAATTATTTTTTTTCAAGTTTCGTCTTAAAGGTAAGTTTTTCTTAATCAAGTATTGCATTGCCATTGCTTTACATATTTTTCTTTTTTTCAGTTTGGCAAAGAAAAGTAAACGAAAGCTCTATTCGTTTAACCGCGTGTACTAGAAGATTAAGCATTTCACGTTAGACCAAGAAAAAAGAAACAAAAGTACCAAATAAAAAGAAGACGACGAGGACAGAAGCAACGAACAGGAAGAGGACAAAGACAAGAAGTCAGACAATGAAATTATAGTGTTCAAATATAAGAGAATTTCTTAAGCAACACTTTTCAAATATAAGAGAATTTCTTAAGCAACACTTTCTTCTTTCCTTTTTTCCCCTCCTGTTCTTATTTGCTTATATTTGTAATGGTTTCTTTTTTCTTACATTTTGTTCTTATGCATTGAAAAGCATAACTATATGCATATCAGACGTATATTTTAGCCTTGGTTTGTCTTCTACCTCTCTTTTGGTGAAAAGCTAAATAAAAAAGAATATTTTCTTGTGAGCTGTAACCAGAGGAAGAATTCCATTAACAAACTATGACGCACTTCTTTCTTTGTTCAGAAGAATATACACCACCAACTGCTGACCTACTTCCCCATATTAACAGGCTTTTTAAATTGCAGCCTGTTACGACTAGATAGATTGACAGTAACTACACGTGAATTATTATGAATGCAACACAACGTTTAATCAGGTTGGCACAGCTCAAATAATAAATTAAAAGGATTAACAAGTTCTTCCGTGATGTAATTTAAATGCCGTATAAAAATCACAAGAAAATCATGAATATAACAAGTAGATAAGGTTAAGCTACTGGATGTCAGATTCTATAAACCAGAGCTTAACAAACAACGGAACCTAAAAAGAATTCAAAGAACTCTAATCTATTCAATTGACTAATGCATGCTAGTGTTGCTTGACAATGACTCAGGTTTCTCCAAACTCCAAAAGTTTAACTTCACTACCAATGTGTTGTACCTCAGAAAGTTGTACTTGGTCAGTTGTGTCTTTTGGAGTGCAAGCAATATTTTTTATGACCGAGAAGTAAAGGTCAAATTCTGCTTTTAGTTTCCGGCAGCATGCTTCTATCCATTTTTCAGCTACACTTGTAGCCACACTGTCCTGGCTATCTCTTTCATGCTCTTCTATTGCTGGTCTTATTTCATCATATAATGATGCAAGCTGGGAGGCCGCATCATTCTTCAGTTCCTGCACAATGATTTAAGTCCATCAAAGAGACCTAGGGCAAGTGCAACAGAACCAATAGCCATAAGATTGATGCGGAGAAATGATATAAAATGAAGTTATTTTCTTCAGGCGTTGGACATAATGCCAATCCCCTAATGACAATGGAAGTGTAACTACCCTCCTGAAGTTTTATAACACCAAAGACATGGAGCTCTTAATTTGATCTTTTGGGGCAATTCACTACTGTCACTTCACCACTGCTGTGAATATACACAAAAGACACGAAGACAGCTCATACCTCATTTGTCAGCACTTCCTCTTGTGCTTCTTTTAATACTAAAAGTTTGGCAACATATCTTGCATCAACTTGTTTTTCAGTCACATCTTTCGATTTTCCATTAGAGTGATGCTTCAAATGTTTCTTTTTCTTGCGCCCAGGTCCAATCTTTTTTTTTCCCGCACTGTTACTCTGGATTGCACTCTTTTGTGCAAAGCCCTGTTGAGTATCATGGCAATACAATCTCATCTCATCACAGGATTCAGTTTTTACTGGATTAATTAAGGCACCTTCATTTGGAATTGAATCAAGCGGACTAACAAGAAGAGCAGCTGAGTTGTGCTCAGCTTCCATACTCCAATCCATTATCGAGGAACATTCATAATTTCTACTCATTCGAATCTCAGAAGGAGAGTTCCCAGTTTTTGGGAGCTTTGAGGAAGGCTCATCTTCTGCAGAATCGTATAATGGAACCTTTTCAACAGTATACCTACACCCAGAAAATAATCAAAATCAAAGTCAAAAGAAAATGAAACATAGTTGATAGACAACGAAATATGAAAGATGAATCACATCACAGTACATTACTTCAATTGAGCAAACATCACAAAATGCAAAACCTGCATGATTTGACATCCCAATATGATCAACTTTTATAGTTTATCCAGTTTTGATCAAGTTGGTATATTCTTCATCTGAATATAGGAATTTTCTTTTTCATAGTATTTTATGTCAAAGAAACTCGTGCGCACACCAACAATAAGAATTTGCACAAAATTAATGAAAATGACTGGTCTAGTGGAACTAGAGAACACAAAGATGAGGAAAGAATCTCTTATCTCAAGTCAGTATATGAACTTTCTTTACAATTATGAAAGATAAGGATCCAAGCAATTTAAGCCAAATAGAATGTCTCTCAAGGGGATCCTCCACTAGGTTCCCCTGCTCCAAACAATTAGGTTAACAGTTAAACCAACAATCATGGGGTTGGTTAAGATTTGCTCCATCATAAACTTGAATAGCTAGCAAAGCCAATCTATTATTCATCGAAAATATGTAAATATTGCAGAGAACAATAACTAAACTTGCTATTTTATAGAGAATAGAAATTAATAAAGACAATAAATCAAGAAAACCATAATAGAAAAGCATCATGTACAATCAAACATTACCTCTCATCATCATCTTCCCATAGGTATGTGTCTTCCTGCAACAATGGAGTGAGAATATATTGAGACATGCATTAAGATTTATTTTACTGAGAAAATGGAGATATCTGAAAACAAAAGGCACAAGTATGAAACTGGAAGCTACAAGCAAAAACTGCTGGAATGATATTCAAAACTTCGGTTACTATGAAAACCAGTTAATAACAAAGCCAAAAACTCCTAGAACGATATTCAAAACTTCGTGTTACTATGGAAAGAAGTTAATAACAAAGCCAACTCATACTCCACTAACATGAAAACCCATAATCAAGCTTTCCAATTCTATTAGTTAACCTTTTAATGGATTGCATATTACACAATTAACGGTCCATTTTCTTCAAATTCAATTCCTTGTATCTAAAAGATTTACCTGGAAACCACGAGATTTTGCCCCGAGAAACCCAGAACATGTAGCAGCACCACAAAGACAACGAACCTTCGCTCCACCATACCATTCAAAATTATAATCATATGCAAGTTCAGTTCCATTGGATATATCTTGCTTTGCAAATATTCCAACACGTATCTCTCCCAAAACATTCCACTTTCTTGTCTCACAGTTAGGTTGGCTACATTTATTGTTTGTGAGCATAATTCAATTAAAATCAAGAGACCAATATGTAAAAATAACTAAAAACAATTTAACAAAAGGAAGCACTTTCTTTCCCAAAGCTTCATGCTCTAACATAAATGGCTTACCAAGAATGGTTAATAAATCTAGCAAGGCTTCCCTTTTTTGTGGCATCAATTGACTCAGCAGAGTTGAGAGAAATTATATATGCATCTTTCAGCCCTGTATACAACATTCGAGAAATATAAAACATCTTTCCTTTAGATAAATATAAACATTATGCCTGACAAACTAGTGTTCTACCCTGATTTTCATAATTCTGAGATCTTCGCCTTGCTTCTTTCCATGATATTACTTCTCCACAGTACTCAATGATGAATTGTCCAGCCTGGAATATGAAGACAGAAAAAAACAGTCAGTGATATCATTTATCTAAGCTTCTCACTAGATGGTGCCATGTGATAGGATATACTTCTCCCTACCATATGGTATCCTTTTTAATCAAGAAAGGATGCAGAGTGGAAAAACCTTGATGGCGTGAACAGCCCCAATAACCAAACATCGTTGAATAATAGCGACCCAACAAATGCAATGAGCATCCCACATAAATTCACGCAAATGCAGTTATTGTTACCTTGATATCCTCATCAGCAAGAAGACCCCACCCACGACCTTCCGTTTGAAACAATTTTGTCTTAGCATACTGGCATTTCTGAAATCTCTGTTAACAGAAGGGTACTAAAATTAAGAAAATGCTAACATATTGTTTTCCACATAATTGAACGAGATCATTAGCACTCTATCTGATATTTATGCCATCATTATAGACTATCAAATTAGAACTCCCATTATGCAATTTTAGTACTCAGAAAAAAATAGGACCGCAATAAAACCATGGCCATAAACAAAAAGTATCTTAGGGAGTGGCTATAGAATGCAATAGATGGAAACTAAAACATACAGCTATAAGATTAATCACTGACCTGATTCTTGCAATAGTTGCCACAAGGACAGTAACCTGGGGTACACTCTGTGCTTGTTAAAACATTCAAGCACCTTTCCTCACATGTACTAAAAGGGTCATTTTCATTGAATCTGCATTCGCAGATGGCAATTTCCTCTTCTTTCTGTTTCTTGTGTCTAGAGTAAGTGTAAAGATATAAAAAAAATCAAATTCAATGATCAAATTGACCATATAAATAAACATCGAGCCGGTTGAATTCATTGAAATCAACAAGTGCAACAAAAAGCTATAACTTAAAATCTATGTAGCACAGACACGGCAAAATGGAGCTGTGTCCGTGTGTCGAACACGTGTCCGTGTCGGACACTCACTGACAAGCGGTGGACACGTGACCGACATGTGTCCGTACGTGTCGGAATTGAAAATAATATTTTTCGGCTCTGACACGGCTCGAACACGTCTAGATACCGCTCGGACACGACTTAATAGAATAAATGCTCCAAGGAATATATGTTCCATGTTTTTTTAGAGGGGCTTATAAAGTACCAACTATGTATGAACTATCAAGATGTTGGAAGTTTTGAAATACATCAATCAATATATATCATATTATGAATTTTGAATTTTTTTGTTTATATAAATATGTCGTGTTCATGTCCACCAAATTTTAGAAATTGGTGTGTCCCTGTGTCCGTGTCCGTGTCTATGCTTCTTAGCTTAAAATCAAGTGACATAAGGATAGTTCTCTTTCAATAACCTTATAGGACAAGTATGGGCTTTTAAATACTATATCATCATCGCCCCTAACCTTGACCTTATGAAGAATTGAAAGAGGCGGTTACTAGAAAGAAGAATGTTCAAACAAGAGTGAAGATAGTCATACCGGCGATATGCAAAATCATTCTGTTGAATGTGCTCATAATGAGGAATTAGTTCCCTGCACAGATCCTTCATACAATACATTGCCATTACTTTAGGATACAAAAAAGCATACATCCCATACCTATCACAAAATGTAATATTTAAGTACAAATATGTCCTCGATAACCCATCACAAAACAGAAGAAATTGTTTTACATTATTAACTCAATTTTAGTTGACACTACCATCCACAGAAATTCAACAATTGGTATAAGTAAATAGAATCACAACTCCAAGAAAGATATGCATATAACCATAACAGAGGTGCTATGTGTTACCATGAAGAGATTTCAATTCGATTCACTGAAGAAAGGCATCCTAATCACCAAGCAACCAAGTGCAATGAACTATCTGCCATATCAGAAGAAAGGGAATCAAAAAGCACAATTGCGTTATAATCCCCCTTCCCCAGAAAAGAATATAATATAAAATTTAAGCTTCACTTATATCGCAGTTGAAGTAACGTTGAAGTTTAGACATAAAAAAGAGATAAACAAAACTGGAAACCAAGTTTCTAGAAATATATATGAAACTGAAACAACCATGAATTAGGCATTTGGGTTGATATATTTCTGGAGTTGATTATGTACAATCAATTTTTTAATACCTCAAGATAGAGAGATAAAGAAGTTAATCACACCTAAAACCTAATTGAATCCCCTGAGAACAGCAGAAGAAATACATTCTTTTGAGAGTACATACACCCCAAGGACAAATATATCAATAAATTTAGAAGAAATTCTACTGTCTTCCTTTCTCGAAAGAAAGAATTTCTATTGTTGACATAAAAGAACCCTAACAACAATTGTCGAGCTCTGATCATTCTCCACAGAGGAATAAAAAAACATAAAAATATCAAATGAACAGCCAATCTTTCTTTGCCAAGAAAACTCAAGATTAATATGTGCAGGAGAAATTGAATAATTTTCAAGAACCCAACGAAGGTAGTGAGAGAAAACCCTAAACTAGAAACAAGATTTTCAAGCGAGTGAATTTGACAGTCACGCGCACTTATAGGCAGGTAGAAAATATATCAAAAGAGACGGAAACATACCTAGAATCGAATGTCATCTTTTTAACGTAGAAAAGGAGAGACATAGGACGAGGCACACGAGACAAGACGAGATGCACACAAGGGACGAAGGACGACGAGACTGAGACAGAGGACGAGGCGACGCGACACGAGATAGAGGACGGTACGAGACGCACACACAGAGGACGATGGAGCAGATATGGAGGAGGAAGAAAATGAAGGAAGCGCAGAAGGATGACGGGGGGCTGGCAAGAGTCGTTCTTCTAAGGAAGAATCTCAAGCAGACGGTTTTAAGAAAACCAATTGTTTACATTCCTCAAAGGCAGAATGTTTTAACCACCGCATGACAACCACGATGTTTTATTCAACAAAACGTCGGGTTTCTGTTTCGTGAAGTTTTATCGATAAAACGTTATAAAAGTTATTACAAATATGTGACAATTTTATAAAACGTCGTAAAAAATTAGAATTTTTGATGACTTTTTTTAAACATCACAAAAAGTTTTCATAATTCGTGACGTTTTAACGTTATAGATTGTCTTATTTTCTTGTAATGAAACCAGGTATGTGGATGGCGATAAATAATTTCATCATAAAGTAGTCAAATTGCAGCAATCGGTCACACTTCTCGTTGAATAATATTAAAATTAATGGGTGAAATGAAGACTCGATTTTTGTTATTTTTGCGATCGTTAAAAGAATTCAAATTGCTTTAAATACCAATTTCATTGAATAAGATGGATTTCAGTTAACAGATAGAAATGTCATAATATTAATTGACATTTTTAATACTTTATGCCATATTTTTTATTAATTTTAAAAGGTAAATCATTAAAAATAAAATTGAATTACATTAAACAATAAGAGAAAAGAGGAAGTCAATTGCATTTTTCTTTATGCTTATAAGATTCTACTTTACTCGGCTCTAGTGGAATGTTTTGTGTCTAGTAAAATTTTGGTTAGTCTACGTCTTACCCACAAGGTCCCTTTAAGTTTGTTGGCCAGAATTTTGGCAATCCCTTTGTAAGTAGTGTTACAACAGACTGAAATTATTAAGTGAGTGTAGATTTTTAGTTTTAGGAAAGAGACAAATGTGAGTTTTATTTTTCTCTCTCGGCATATTAGGGCTAGTGAAAAACTCCGTGGCATTCTCTACATTCTTAACCAATAACAAGTAAGCACCAAAGTCATCTGGTTCAAGTGCTTTGTGTGGGTTTAGAGTGAAGAGAGTTTCTTTAATCTCCTGAGTGGAGATTGTTTTGGTTAACCACTCTCTCTCTCTCTCTCTCTTGACCTTCTGGGTAAATGACCCATAAATAATTTCACCAAGCCAGATTTCAGGGGTAGTAGCAATTGTCTCTCCATTCATGATAGAACTGAAGTGGTCAATTTCTATCTCTCTAATCTTGTCGGTATTCATAATTGGATACGTGTTACATCCATCAACATAGGCATTTTATTTCAATTTCTTCTGGCTAAGATGGTGATATGAAAGACTTGGAGATGATTTCCCCTTCTCTAAGCCGTAAGGTTCTAACTTTCTGCTTCAATAGGGAATTATTAGAGCTCAGAGCTGAATTATAATCCTTGAGAGCGTTATTCTCATTCTTTAGTAGGGTAGAATCAGTGGGATTGTTGTATAAGTCTAGCTAAGCTATTAAAGAAGCAATGTAGTTGAAGATATTGTTGGAAGAATTTGAGAATAAACAAGAGAATATTACTCTGTATTATAACAGTCAGAGTGCTTTGCATCTTATAAAGAATCTAGCGTTTCATTCAAAGACAAAGCACATTCGAGTCCAATATCACTTCGTTCATGAGTAGGTGGAAAAAGAAACGGTGGATCTGCAGTAAATTCATACAATGGATAACTTGACAGATTTTATGACAAAAGCAATCAATGGTAACAAGTTTATGTGGTGTCAATCTTCGTGTGGCCTGACAGAAACGTAAGCAACATGAAGCGGCAAGGTAGAAAGAATAGTATGAAGATTTGATTGGCTCTCAATCAGGGCCGTTCCTATCGTTTTATAGGCCCTGGGCGAAATAAAAAAAGGGCCCCAATAAATCGACAATATATTTTACATATTTTTATGAAACATAAATGATTCAATTTATAAGTTTACATAATCAACTAAATATTAAATTATCATAACATTAACAAATACACTAACAAATATACAGATGATCATAATTTATGAAAAACAATTTCTCCGCGCATTTGTAGATGTAAAATTATTAATAATATTATCAAGATCAATATTATCCAATATTTGTTAGACAACATAATATAAACTAATATATCACAAAGATTTATAAATAGTATTATATCTGTGATTGAGAAAAAAATAAATAGTAAAATTTAATATCTAATATTAAAAATAAAAAACAAAGAGTAAAAATATATTAAAAAAATCATAAACTTTA
>JANIPM010000003.1:46075570-46086525 GCA_027478405.1 Erythroxylum cassinoides
TAAAATATTTTTATTATATTTAATTTTTAAAACATATATTAATTTATAATATGCAATATATTTTTTGTTAATAAATTTTATTGAATATAAAAAATATTTATGTTTTAATAATTAAATATTTAATAAAATTTTAAAAATAAAATTTCCATGACTAGAATTGAATGTCATGTTTCACAAGTTAAAAGCCTCATGATGGAGATCTATCTAAAATCTAGTGAAGTTAGGTTTCAATTTAGAAACGTTAGGACTTAGGATACAAATTAGCATTAGAGCTTTTATGCAAAACGTTCATGCTAGAATCACACATTTGGCCTTAAATTTATAACAAACATGTCAGCATCAAGAGTTAATAGGGTTGTGATGAAGATCTAACGAAAAGCTAACAAAATTATAATCCGTATCGTTTAAATGATCTTAAGCTTACTTGTAACGTTAAGAGGTGTTGCTTAAAGAATATATACAGTACGCCTGTGCAAGAGCATGAATGTCAGTAATATTTCTAGGAGAATTTATATAATAATTTTCAAAATTTAAAAGGTTTGCAAGAGATTTCATAGGATGTTGTTAGTCAATTATTACAGTGCAACTTCAATATATTCTTAATAAGATTCACTATTTTTTTCATAAATTATTATTCATGAAGAAGTAAAATTGAAAGGTAATGCTGTATAAGGATTTTATTTTTGACAAATTGATCCTATAAAATAATATACTAAATTATATGTATTAATGAATATATACAGTAGTTAAATTAAAAGTTGTTTTGTGACAGTAGCCTTTGGAGTTTGGACTGTCCGTTTCATCTTATGTTTGGGACCCACCAAATGAATCATGCACAGGATTTTAATAATTAACCAACTAGTTAAGATGAAAACACAAGTCGTTCCAAATACTAAATGAAAAGAACATCTTCATTGATGTGGCAGCACCAGCACTAGCACGTAAAATCAGAAACAGGAGAACAAATTAGTAAATGAAAAGAAAATGTGAAGTCAGATGTCGTTTTTGAATTTGAAAATAATATTCAATACACAGATATAATATAAGAGAGAAACCAGTTTTTTCTTTCTTTTTTTTTCTCAAGAAAAGAATCCACACGCCCACCCAACTCAGCGCAAGGCTAAAAAATTCCAAAACCTACCAACCGCCATCTCACAGGTCATAATATTCCTTCAGTTTTTCTTCAAAATCTCAAGAACCCCAGTTGCTAAAACCCCTGTTCTTTGTTTGCGCCTTTACATCTTGCAGTCCTCGGTGGGATTTATTGGAATTTTTCTACTGGGGTTAGTGTGTGTATGCGTGTTTGATTGGTGGGGGAAGGAGGGTTTGGAATGGAATTTCAACTCAAATGAATACCAAAAGCAAGTTTAAAATCTTTGACTCCCTGCCTGCTTAACACTGGTTGTTGTGGTGGTGGCGTGTCCGTATTTACTCTCATGGCAAAACGCGTGTACGAAGTTTGGCAAGGAAGTAATGTAAGGCTCTCCATCTAATCGGGTTTCGTTTTGTGAATATGAGCTTTTCTTTTCATTGGTTTTTAGAATCTGGGTTATGTTTAGATTTATCCTGTTGCAATACAAAAAGGTGGGACTTTGTTTAGTTTGGTTTGAGTATGGGTTTTATTTATTTATTGGTTTTAGGAGATGAAATTCATTTCCTTTTGTTTATTTGTTAAATTGCGGAGAATTAGAGTTGATTGTATTTCGAATTTCGGGACTTGGTTTTTGTATCTATTTAGCATTGGCTTGTAGACTTTTTTTTTTAATTTATCCTTCTTCTTCTTCTGGGTTTTTGATTGTATGTTCTTCGATGCATACGAGCTGTGGGATTTATAGCATATGCAGCGTTTTTGGAGTTAAAAAAATTCAGATTTTGCTGTCTTTTATGTGCCTAGCGAGGAACGTCATCGAATATTCCACCAAATTTATCAACGGAGGTATCTATAGTGTTCTTGTAAATTCTGGAGTTTGCATTCATGTAGTATAGTAATGGTCGTGAAAATTCTTCTAGCGGAGCGCTTGCGGGTCGGATAGTACATTTTACTCTTTAAAGTACACTTTCACTTCTGCTGTGTCATAGATCTCTCTGAACATAGTCACTAGAAAATTTTCTTTTAAATGTAAGTTGTTCCAACATTTATATTCGGAGAGGTAAGCCCTTTGTCTATTTCTAGGTTTGTCCATATCTGCACCTTCTTTTCAAAAACCCTAAGGTTGCCTAAGAATTGTGCCATAGGAAGTGCCTAGAACTCATCTTTTACATGCTTATGGCCCAAGGTCGGGTGTTCTTACTGTTGTTAATCATAATCATCTTGCTTTGGGTATAGATATAACTTCTTAAATTTTGGAGGAATTGCTTTTCGAAGCAAGACACTTCAGAGGAAGTCTAATGAGATGTTCATCTATCAAGGGGACAGAAGAAGGGCTTCAAATTGGTAGAGCATATTCTAATGTGTGGGTTGGTTAATCTCTAACTTCGTCGGCGGTTGATATCAGGATTTGCAGGAATTTCAATAGTGTTACTTGTTAATCTCCAAATTTCTGATGTTAGCTTTGATACCTTTGATTGAACCATTTCTGGAAAATAGGATATATGTGTGCCTGCAAATTCATGTTACTTCTTGTTCTTACTTGGATAATATTAGGTAATGAAAGCAAAGTATGAACTTTATGCCCAGTTATCAAAATAGTGAAATTGCTATTGATATTTTGAGTTCATATTGTATTTTGTTTCTTTGTCTTGTTCTCTCTTTGAGCTAGTAGTTCTTTACCAGTGAAAAATCATTTTATGATTTAACTAATCCCTCATTTTATATTCTTGTCCATTTGCAGAAATTCTTGCTTGGCGGGAGGTTGATATTTGGCCCTGATGTCAGGTCATTGATTGTCACCTTGCTGCTGATCATTGTCCCAGTTGTAATCTTTTGTGTATTTGTTGCAAGGCATCTTCGCCATGAATTTTCACCACATAATGCAGGCTATTCAATTCTGGTGATTGCAGTTGTCTTTACCATCTATGTAAGACTCTTAATCTATTGATGCTTCACAAAATATTACGTTGTTTGTAAATATGTTTGTGTTGTACTTTTGGTTGCACTGAATAAGTTACAGAATGGATGAAACTTTACAATTTATGCCGGTGATATCTTCACGAATGTTTATTCGACATTGAGTTATACCTTTAGGGATACTTTTGTCAAGAGTGTGTGAGATTTCAACTAATAGCCTAATTTCTCCAGTTCTAACCATTTTTTTTACAATGTGAATAATTAGTCCAGATCACCATTAAACAGTAACACTGGTAAATATGTTCTAAAATTTTTAATTCATTCAAAGCAAATATCACTTTCAGTTAAAAGTTCATGTACTCCTGATAGCATTATCTTATCTTCTTTTCTTGTTGAATTTGATATTACGAAAATACATGATCTTTCTAGCTTCCTGAGATTACAAGATATTATTCGCTTATAGTTCAGTTTCCTGGAGTTGGGTTTTAAGAATTACTCAATAATAGCCTTAAATTTCAAAATGGGGCTTTTATTAGTGTACATATTTAAAGATCCTTAAATAAAAAAAATTCTCTCAGGATGCTTGCTAACTGCATCCTTTATTAATATCCTCTATAAGAGTGTGATTGCATAATATATGAATTTGATTTATTCCTTTTCTAGTCTCTTTTGCTGTTCTTTTGATCTTTTAGATGATTTTGGCAGGTGTTAGTTCTCCTTTTTCTTACATCAGCTCGGGACCCTGGTATTATTCCACGTAAGTCTCATCCACCAGAAGACATCCGATATGATTCATCTATGTCAGCTGAGGTTGGGGAAAGACAAACACCAAGCCTCCAGTTCCCTCGGACAAAAGAAGTTACAGTTAATGGCATTCCTGTTAGGGTGAAATATTGTGAAACATGCATGCTGTATCGCCCTCCCCGTTGCTCGCATTGCTCTATCTGTAACAATTGTGTGGAACGATTTGATCATCATTGTCCTTGGGTTGGCCAATGCATTGGATTGGTATGTATTTCACCTATGGTGCCAGTTGCTCCTGTTATTTGGGCATCATCATCAACTTTGTTCCATCTTTCATTGCTCATTTTATCTCCTATTATTCGTGTAATTAATATTGTGCTTATATGTGCAGCGCAACTATCGATACTTCTTTATGTTTGTTTCTTCATCAACTCTTCTTTGCATCTATGTGTTTGCAACATCAGCAGTCTACATGAAAGTTTTGATGGACGATTACCATGGCACAGTTTGGAAGGCTATGAAAGAATCTCCTGCATCTGTCATACTGATGGCCTATTGTTTCATTGCTCTGTGGTTTGTTGGTGGGCTTACTGGCTTCCATTTATATCTCATAGGCACAAACCAGGTCGGGTTAAGATGCTATGAAATAATGTCAAGTCATGTTCAACTGAGATAGAAAAATAGTTTGTGTGTAGATATCTGACATGAAGAAAAATAGTTTGTGTGTAGATATCTGACATGAAGTATGCATTCATCTTTTGGTTTTGGGGTTATGAAGTCATAACAGTTGTTCAATCAGAGATTCAGGTAAAACTTACAAGGGCATCTGAATGAATGATTCAGATAATCAATTAAGGCATTAAATTGAACTCAACATATCCATTACAGTTAGGATGGTATTTTTGAGCATCCTCATTATTGAAACTGAATGCAAATAATATATTAGAAAAATGTTTTTTTGGAGTCCCATTGCATTCTAGGTACCCAATTCTTCAATTTGGAACCTGAAGCAATTCGGAACTAACTCTTGTCTTAGAAATTATCTTGGATTTGTTATTTCAGTTTATTGTGCAAAGAATGGCATTTTTTTTGGATCCACCTCACATGCTTGGACTATCATACATTTCATACTTCTCTGTTAAGGAATTAGGCACAATTTACCTGTTCTTGTGCTGAATTGCCCTTGTTTACCAGACCACATATGAAAATTTCCGGTACAGAGCTGACAACAGGATCAATGTTTACAACCTGGGTTGTGTAAATAACTTTCTAGAGGTATTTTGCACAAAGGTCAAGCCTTCAAAAAACAACTTCCGGGCATTTGTACAAGAGGAGGTACCCAGATTGTCTATGCCGATTGCTCAGGAAACAGAAACAGAAGATTTAGGTGGTGATCGGCGTCCTAAGGTTGAAGATGATCTAGATATTGGTGAAGATCTATTGAAGATATCCCAGCGTCGCAATGTTGAAGAAATTGATGAGGACATACGCAGCAGAGGGAGCAATGGGGCCCCTCATAACACTTCAGAAGTAGAGTCGGTTTTGAGCTCAGATCATCGAGTTCTGACAATTGGATCGGAGACTAGACACTCGAGTTGGGGAAGAAGTGGGAACATGGAAATTGCGGCTGATGTCCTTGCAAACTCAACAGTTACTGAAAGTAGAAGTTACAGCACTCTTAAGGAGTCTCGCCAATGATGATAATGAGGTAGTAAGCTATCTGCAGAGTGAGGCACAGAATTGTTTGGATGCTCTGTTACTGGATTTGACTAGAAACTTACAATTATCTGGTTGGGGATTAAACCAAAACCCCCCTGCCTGGGCATGAGGACACGTGTTTTGGAGGGATTGTTGAGCTTACTGTTTTAACTGGGAGAGCAATCAACAGGAATGTATTTGTAATTGTCTGGAAATATGAGGATAGTTTCTTTGCAATCTCCAATTTAATTTCAATCCACTAAGATGTATTATCTTTGGTTTGCCCCCTTGTAGTTCTGCTGGGTTTATTCTTTGTGTAAATAATTACTGTGCAGACTTTCTAGCGTTTCCATAACCAGCTGGCTTGCCCTGTGATTTCTCTCTCCTTTCATCTCCTTTATGGTCATTACCAAGCCTTATGATCGCATTCGTTTCCTTTTCAAAATCTAGGGTTTCGTTAAGATTTCATGTAGCTTTATGTTCTTGATCTTCTTAACTTGTTGGTTAATGATAAGAGCGGAGAACCTGTTGCTGTCACATGAGTTGCTTCTGCGCAGCCTACTTAGATATTAATTGAATTTAATTGGTAAAATAAGACAATTGAAAGAAAAATATTTTTTTCTTTTACAAAACTCTATTTGTTTAGGTAAAATCATTATTTGAATTTGAGAAAATCTCGTATTTTAAAATTTTAATTGCTCTCTAGCAATTAGATGAAATTAATTTGAGGTTAAAAGACAAAATTATTTTATAATTTAAAATTTTTTAGAAAATCTTATGTTTTTAAAATTATCAAAAAAAGTCTTTTAGTTTTCAATTATTTAGAAAAAACATATTATCTTGAACTTTGGTTGAAAAATAATGCAAAATAAGTGCAATATAAACATCAAATGTGAACATGATGATTCAACTTAATTTTTAAACTAAAATTAAATCAATTAAATCATATTTATTATAATTATTTTAAATTATTAATTTAAGTCAAATTTAATTATCCTAGTCACATTTAAGAGCCGTCTTAGATTAATATATTAATGATACTTTATTAGATTAATATATTAATGATACTTGATTAGTTCCTGTCTAAAGCTCATATTGCTTTTGTTTCATCGTTATTTCTTAACCAAGAGTCTAAAAGAAGGGAATTTTATAAAAATATAAAAACAGAGGCCTTTTTTCACGTGACGAGGAGCTAGCTGGTTGAACACCAACACTTGATAAGAGTAATTGAGTGTGGGCTAGTGTGGGAGTTCATCCAATGTGATGACTCCTTGTACGCACTGAGTACTGGGCCGCCTTTTCGAAAAGTTGGTTGGGATCAAACCGTGATTTTTCTCCCTTACACAATATTAAGCCGGAATATGGGGACGCCTAGAGTGGACGTTCCACCTTTTGAATTCAAGAGTAATTGAGAATTGCCTACAGTGCTTGTTGATTCTTACTACGAGGCCTTGGGCCCTAGTGACACACGTTGTTTACTTTTAAAGTTTCTCGTTACCGTCCCGTCCCGCAAGGTTGTATCTCACATGATCCAGAGTTGATTATTACTAGATTAGTCTCATTTTTTAACGATTCAAAATTAACCAAAAATTATCTAAGCTGCACAATTTTTGTATTGTATTTGAAAATACTATAAATTTAGCTTTCCTTATAGACAATGCAATACAAGATTATTTCTTTTTTTCTATGATATTGCACCATTGCTGAGTATATATAAAAAAAACTCTAGAGTTTATACTGAGGACTTTATACCCTTGTATATATAGGTCTTTGCATTGATAACTTGATGCATAATCAATATTACCTTTTACATACCTCAAATTATTTTTACAACTTTCTAATATGCTTGTCCTAGGTTTGACTGATATCTGCTCATTATTTTAATACTGTGACAAATATCTATCTTTATACATATCATATTATACATTAGACTTTCAACTGCATTGGGGTAGGAAACTTTTTTCATTTGTTCCCTATCATGTGGTGCTGATAGGTGAAACTTCTTCACGAGAACTTCTCCTTTAATTATTGGATTATTAATTAGTTTGTAACCTTGCATACATAATTCTTTTAGAATTTTTTGAATATAAGTCATTTAAGAAAGTGAAAATAATTACTTTGAACAATCTTTTGAAATCTTAACTTTAATAATATATACAACTTCACTCATTTCTTTCATCTCAAATTCAATGAAAATCAACATTTGATTTGTTTAACAAACTCATAATTATTATAAGCAATCAAAATGTTATCCATATATATATAATCTTTGGATCTTTTAATATACACACAATGGTCTTCAATGATATTGTAGAAATCATATTAAATAATTATGATATGAAAATGATGTACCATTATCTTAAGGAATAATTCAAACCATAATCAATTTTAATAAGCATCACACTTTATATTCTTAGTCTATCTTAATGAAACCTGGTGTTCCATATAAATCTCATTTTTTTTAATTATCAATTTAGAAAGCAATTTGTTTTTTTTGAAAATTTTAGTGAAATTCATTAACGGAAAAAGGACCTTAATTCAAAAGGCGCTATGTACCAAGTGTATCATACATTGTCAATACAATAAAAATTCCCTTAATAAAAAACCAACCCTCCTAAGATTGAAAATAACCATTGCCACATGCCTGAGTAGGGAACATCACACCATTGTCCGAGTCTGGATATTCTTTAAGCTTCACTGCTTACTTTTTGCTTCTGCACACAGTAGACAGAGAAATTCTCATCTTGCAGAAGCATTAACTTACATAGTATTCAGAGAGCATAAAGATACTGTTCCTGGCTTCCTGCAACCTGTACAAGTGCTAGATGTCATCCTCCTCACCTTTAAGTCGCCCATCAGGTAAGATCTCATGTTTCCTATAAAGCTTGATTTCTTAAGAAAGTATATATGTACCAGGTAATGTCTTTTATAGGATTAGTGATAATTAAGCTGCAATTTTAATACTAAATCCTCCAAACTCTAATAAACTCTTGGTCACAGAAATCTACAAAATTTCCCTAATATTGCCAATGAATTCGTTAAGGACATCTTTAGATCTCTTTCCTTCCATCTAGGACCTTCTCCAATTTATTTCCTTCCAGATCATCATTGTCTCTCCTATGTCAGGAGTGACTTCCACCTTCATTTTCCGTGAAAGTTTTATGCATCCACTGGATCATTTCAGGGAGCATGTTTGGCATTCATTATAATTGACATAACCCTTTAAGACCTTGCCATATAATTTTATAGTAATAACAATCAAAGAACAAATGATTTTTTTTTCCTCCTATACAAAACATAAGACGCAATTTTTTTTTTTTTGTATTTGGAAAGAAGGTAATCTCTCCATAGAATTGATTTTATTCAAGATAATTAACTCAAGTAGGAAGCTAACATTAAGTCTCAGCTGTTTATCCCAGACTCTCTCACAATTATCAGAGTAAAAACTCTACCCTGAATCCTATTTATACACATTCTATTAGTGAGCTTCAGTAAGGGAATGCCATTCCAAAGATAAGCATCGCCTAGATTGAGGTTAGGGTGATATGTAGGCTTTAAATGCATCAATTCATCTAGCCAATCTATCCAACTTCCATAAGCTATTAAGGAATTTACCTTAGCTCGAGCTAGTAATTTGAAAGACTCTAATAGCACTCTGATTTTGAATGAGGGGAGCAAATCCTATCTAATTGTCATATCACATTGAGTCCAAGTTACATTTTCCCACCTAATAAGGGACGCCAAACCATACTAAATCTCTTGATTTCAACAGTTGTTTAATAAAACAACTATGGCACTATCCTTTTGTATATAGGAATGAGTCCACTTTATCCAGAATGACTCTTTATCCAACAATGTTCTCCAAAATCTCTTTAACATAAATACTATATTGCTGTTTCTTGTGGGTGTTAGGCCAAATACATCCTCTTCAATAGGCTTACATATATTAGACCACTTCACTTTAGCACTACAAACTCTAGAGTCAGAAGAGGTCCGCAGGAAATTTTTCATCATCCTTTCAATAGATGTGAAAATACCCTAATCAAGGAATATGTGAGAAATCTAATACACCTGTAGATAACTTATTACATTCTTCAAGAATTGAATCTTACCAACATAGAAAAGGGTCTTATTAGTCCGTGAAGCAAGTCTCTTACGAATTTTCTCAACTAATGGGAAGCATCCATTGAAGGTGAGTCTTTTAGTATATATAAAAAGACCCAATGGGAACTTTCTCTTCATATTAGAAATATTAGCAATTTTTTTAGCTAGATTAGCAACAATAGAGGATAGGATAAAGAAAATTTTATCATTGTTCATCCCCAGGCCTAATAAATTATTAAATTGGTGGAGAGTATCTATCAACAACCTTATTAAAGGTAAATGGGCTTTACTGAAAAGCATAAGATCATTTACAAAACTTAAGTTAGTGAGGGAGAAGTCCTTACAATTGGTAGGAAATTTGAACTATGGATCCTTAGCTATATTGAAATCCAATAATTGGGTTGGTGCTTCCATACAAGTGCTAAACAAATAAGGAAAGAGAGGGTCATCATGTCTTAACCCTTTAGCACCTGTAAAGGGAGTTGTAAGTTATCCATTGACAAGCATCCTAAAGGATAGAGAGGTGACATAAGCCTTAATCCATTTTAAGTAGTGATTAGGAAACTCATTACCTCCATCAATTGAAATAGAAAGTCCTAGCTCACACTATCAAATGCTTTTTTGGAAATCCACTTTAAGGGAGCAATTAATAGGAGATCTCTTCATTGTATACCCATTTAATAGTGCATAGAAAATTAGGATGATGTCACCTGTTGGAACCCGATCTAAAGACCGGATCCCAACCGGAGAAACGAAACGAAAGAGGTCAAAACAAAGCGAATGCACATCGGATAATTGGAATCCGAAGGTGAATCGAATAACAAAATGCGAAAGCAACGAATCGAAACAAAGGTAGCGGAAGCGAAACAAAATACTTATCGAAATCAAAAGCGAATCGGATCAAAGCGAAAGCAAAAATAGTTAAGCGAACCGAATGAAAGCGAAAGAAATGCAAATCGCAATCAAACCAAAACAAACGAAGTACTCGAACTGAAATCAAATGCCGACATCCGTAAATAAAAAGCAGAGAAAAACGATCGCGTTGGAAACCTAAACTATGACATATCCGAAATCCAGTATAATTTTTTTTTTCTTATTTCTTTGCTTTCTTATTCACTTTATTCAAACTAATGCAAATCAAATACAATTAATTCCCACTGTTGGGAATTCATCCTCATTTAATTCTCAACACTTGATCTTATTCTTATATAACCATACAAATCTCAAATTCTATTTTTATCCCAATTTTATCGAAAATTCGGCAGCATAATGGCTGCATCTATTCTAACCCAAACCTGCAAAGTATTGAAAAACACACTTCTAAATCCCCAACCAATCACACAATCAATCAGAATCTACCGGACCCTCCGTCCGGGATCCAGCACAACAAACACAAACCTAC
>JANIPM010000003.1:46086625-46097499 GCA_027478405.1 Erythroxylum cassinoides
ATTGGATGATTATGGCTTAGGTCAATTTTAATTGAAAGAAAGGAATAAAAAAAAATAAAAGAAAAAAAAATACCGGATTTGGAATGTCTTAGGGTTTCCAACGCGACATGCTAGTTTTGTTTTTTTACCGGATGTCAGACATTTGTTTCGCTTTGATTGAACCGTTTCTTTGTTTCTTTTCTGATTCGATTCGATGTCGGACTTTGTTTCGGTTCGGTGGAACCATTTGTTTGCTTCGTCTGCGTTTTGAATTCGATTCGTTTTTGATTTCGATACCTTCGCTACGTTCTTTGTTTTCCATTTCGTTTTACGGTTGGGGTCCGGTTTTCGGATCGGATTCCAACATCACCTATCTTTTTGTTCTTTATAAAAGCCCTTTGATTCCCACCAATTATATAATCCAGAACTATTTTGATTCTATTAGCTAGCAATTTAACAATGATCTTGTAGAGGAAGTTTATGCATGCAATATATATGATGTTGGATTAGAAGACCTAGAGACTAGGGATATAAAGGTCCTATTGATCTCTTTAAGTAGTCTGCTACTTACGAAAAATTCATGAACAACTTCCTTAACCATTAACCAAATGATATTCCAAGTATTTTGATAGAAGTGTCCATTTAGCCCAACTAGACTAAGACCCTTCATACTATTCATTTGGAAAACAATATTCTCAATTTCGGCATCCAAGATAGGCCTAGTTAGGTTATAAGCCTTTCCACTAAAGTCTTCTTTGAATCGAATGAATATAGTACTTGTTTGATGTAATTATTTTCGTAATTATTTTCCATGTTACTTCCAGTAAGAGCTTTAAACTACATAACTATTTCTTATTATAGCTTACCCTTTGTTTTTACCATCCTTCTATTTGATAGATTAATTGTGGGCATTTTTCCTAACCATCAAGGAATTGAAAAAGAATCTTGTACATCTTTCCTCCTCCTTGATCCAATTAAACTTAGCCCAATGATAGAACAATGATTATATGTTGCCTATAAATATTATTTCAAATGCTATTTTTCTTTATTCAATAGCTTAAGATCACAAGGATTGTTAGCTAATAATTTTTGAATTATACATAACCTCCTTTTAGCCTTCTTAATCATCTCTTTATTGCTTGAGCCCTTTATAGAATTAAGTTTCTTTAGTTATTCTTTAATTGACTTAAGCTTTTAAAAACATATATATTGTTTGGTACCTTTGATTTCAAGCTCTAAACCTCTACTAGCTGCATTATGATAACCTTCCAACTAAATTAGGTTGCTCCGAAGGCCACTTCTCTAAAAAAATGTATTAAATCCATACATAAAGGAAGTGTAGATAGATGCATCTTACTGAATTCTACTATGCAATATCTACTTATCTACTCCAAGGTTATCCAACTTAATCAGATTAAATTATAGTAAATAGAAAAGTAGTTGTTATATCCATTTAATGTAATTCAAGATCCACTATAGCCAATATTAAATGAATTAAAGCACATTTTACAATAGGTAAAAATGTCTCGTCGTAATCAATTCTCCCATGTTGTATATATCCTTTAACTATGAAGCGTACTTGTATATTTTTATTTTACTTGTATAACCTGTCACCCATTAAAGAGATTAACCAAGTCCATAATTGACTTGAGCTTAAAGAAGTCATTTATTCTTTTATTGCTTTCATTCATTCTTCTTTGGCAAGACTAGGTGTTTATGGATGGTTTTTGGATGTTTGTTGCATGTATAGGCTTAGAATTAGGTTAATGTGTGTGTTTATTTATATTTTAAGTGTTGGTGTGGTTTAGCACATGTTTTCATTCATAATTATATATTTCTTGAGGTGTTTGATATGTTTATTAGTTTTGGAACTCAGATAATGAAGAACAAGAGATTTGGATGTGTATGGAGTTATATGGGGAAGGTCATGATCGTGACTCCCATATCACAGTCGTGATAGAAGAGAAATACCCAAAGTCACAATCGTGACTTTATAACCATGGTCATGACAGAAAGCAATTTCACAGAGTCATGATTATAACACCAGATGCACGATCGTGACAAAAGCTTCCCAGGCGTGACTTTTTTCATCTATTTTAAGGTTTTGGGGAATTTTTGAAAACAAAAAAGGGCAGAAACCCTAGGATCCTCTGGGATTATTTAAGAACATGAAAACACTCCAAAAAGGCAGCCACCATCTTTAAAAATTGGATCAAACAAGGAGGATCAAGGAGAATATATAAGATTTCCAGATCAATTTCCAAATCTAGTTTTTATTTCTTTCCTTTTGTTATTTTCATTAAACTTGATGTGTAAATTGGATTCTAAGGTTTTATTTACGTTTATGATGTTCTAAATCTCTAGATTATTATTCTTTACTTGTTTTATGACTTGATTATTGTTGAATTCAATACGATATTATGGTGTGGTGATAATTGTGCATGTCAATACTTTGACAATAAATCAAGATAGTGAGTCGAAAGTGATTAGATTAGGTTGTGTAACGAGAGTTGGCAATCTAATAAGTCACACAATTATTAGATTGTGTGAGAACTCAATTATTCAATAGATCACTTGAGAACTGGTTGAAAATGTTAGGAAAATTTTGTGAATTGAGAGGTTACAAAATCTGGAATTTTGTAATCACTTACGGTTAATCAATTGGGTCTTAAGAGAGAGTAATCAATCCCTTAGAAAATCTAGGATAATCATCTAATTGAATCAATAGTGGTTAAGGGAACAAAACATCGAAATAATAAATCCTAAGCCTTTATCATTGATCATCCTTACACAACTGTGGCAGCTCAATTGTTAATTGATTGTTTGCTTAATTTTATTTTATTGCTTTAATTTCTGTTATTTATTTTCATTCAATTCATATTTCACTACCTTAGACAAAGTTATGTTCACTTGGTTTTAACTATTTCCTCATGAGATCAACACCTTCAATAGTACAAGTTTATAATCTGTATACTTACAGATATTGAGAGTTTTATCAGATTGCTCAATAACTAGTAAGATACTCATATACATTTCTTGCCTCATCCTTTCTTGTGAAATAATCATATGAATTTTCCCTTCTATTTCAAAATGAATTTGGTGAATTATTATATGATTGATTTAATTTAAAAGAGGTTAATGAGAAATAAATTCATTAAGGTCCTGATTAATCCCATTAAAATTTGATAATCTAAGTAAACTTTTAATGGACTATGACTTGAATTAATCTTGAGTTAATTTTTTAAGTTTTAAATTGCTCCTATTCAAATAAAGTCTCCTTTTATGATTCCCCATAATAAAATAATTTTGATCAAGAGTTTAATATAAACTAGGTCTTCCAATTTCACCTTATTATGAAAAGTTATTTTACAAGAATGTGACATCTTGTGATTCAAATTCAGTTACTCCTTCATTACCTCATTCACCTATAAACACATGTCGTTTTGATTATTTGGAGTATCTAATAAATATATTTTTCTTCCATTTCTGATCTTGTTTCCCATTAAACTTTTCATGTCAGATTTTTTACTTATCCCTAATTTATAGAGAGTGTTTGTAACTTATTTTGTGGGCACCAAGTAAGTAAGTGGCTATGAGAGATGCATCACTCCAATAGGCGATTGGTAAATTTGCTCATGTCATCATTTACCTAATCATTTGTAATAGCATTACACTTCGTCCTTTTGCAAGATCATTTTGTTATAAAGTTTAAGGAATAGTCAAGTGTCTTTCAATTTCTTTTTCATCATATGACATCTTGAACTTATTATACAAGTATTTTTATTTTGGATAAGTTCCTAATGCTTTTATTTTCTTATCTAATTAATTCTCTACCAAATCTATATACTTATAAAATAATTAATGCTTTTGATTTGTGAAAAATCAAGTAGATGTGACCATGCTAAGTATAGTTTATAAAAGTAATGAAATACGTAATTCTACATCTTATCCTTACATTCTTTGGAGCACATATGTCAGCATGAGTCAAATGTAATGGATAGAAAGCTCGTATATTTCATCTAAATATCCTCTTCACTAATCTACATTCTTTTATACACATAGGTTGTTGTCTTGATAACACAATGCAAAAACAATAGTATCTTTTAGACATCTCAATATTCTCTTTACTAGTTTGAATTTTCTTAGCCTAGATTAGACTAATATTTGCTCACCATTTCAATAGTGTAACAAGTACATGATCTTTTACACATTATAGAATATATGAGACTTCCAACTACACTAGGATGTAAAACTTTCTTCACTTTTTCCCTTTTGTTGGTATCGATGGGGGAAAACTTTTTACTAAGACCTTCACCTTCACCTTTAACAATATAATTATCAATTGGTCTATAATCTCTCATACGAAATTGTTATAGAATATTTTGAATATCAGATGCTTAAGAAAGTAACAATAATCTCTTTGAATGTGGTAGTGGGGGTAACCATCATCCTCTCCCGGATAGCCAAATGCAGTCCAGTCTCAAACCGAACACATAGATTGTCTTCATCTGCAACATATTTAGGGACATAGGTGGCGAGCTCTCTCAACTCTGTCTCAAACTTGTGCACTGACCTATTCTCCAATGTCAATGTGAAGAAAGCAGCCTTCTTTTGATCTCGATCAAATCTGGGATAGTATTGTTCGTTGAATTCACTGATAAAATCCCTCCAGTTTATTTGATTATAATAACATCCTTGGCAATTTTCCCACTAAACTCTAGCATCACCCTCTAGCAATCGAATAACTACCTTAAACTTCATCTCATCAGACAACCCCATATCATGAAATGTTTCTGGGTCTGCCTCATCTAAGTTTTGGCCTCTGTAACATAACCAAGCCCATCAAAAATACCACACCCGAGTATATAACTCAAGATTTCAAGCATCGAATGTTGCCCTGGTGTATGACTAGGTATCGCTACTAGCTTCTCTGGTGGCAGTACTTGTGGTGGCATCTGTGGCACTCCAACCCCAGGCTACTGCTGCGTAGTATACTGTGCCCACCATGTCATTACTTGCTATAGAGCCTCCATCAGTACCGGTGGTAAATCTGGCTGTGCTACCGCCGGTGGTATAATAGTGTGAGGCTGTCTATGAGCCAAAGAGTTAGCAATTGCTGGTTCTGTGACTACTTTATCACTATGTTCCTCCGGTTTAGGTCGCAAAGGTCCAACGTTGTGACACCTTCCCCCTCCTCATCCAACCATGCTATCACTATAAAATCAAAGAAAAGACAATGTTTAATAAAATAAATCGGGCTAAGTCTAGCTTATTCAATATATTAAACATCCCAAGAAATGTCGACAAGTACGCTCATCGAGGTCAAAATCATCCGACCATTAAGGACGTCAACTTAATGATCCGAGACTCAACTTCTCGACCAAAGACTTTTGACGCCCATATTCGACTCCTAAGGCTCATGAACATTTTGAAAACAGAAATAACACTTTTGAAAATGTGATACCTAGCTCTGATACCAATTTAATTGTCATAACTAGGTACCACATTAGGCCCATGACAATCGCCGCATACTCGGACTAAGGACACTTACAGTATCTTTAATCCAACTTTGCAAGGCTAACTAACTCTCTTTTTTTAAAAAAATTTAGGCAGCACAATAGCTGTATTTTAAAAATCCCAAAACCTGCAACAATTTTAAACACACTTCTATATTTATAACAAAAATTTTACCACAACTTCTGGACTTTAAAGTCCACTCAAAGCAAACTCAACAATAGTATCAAAGTTCATACATAAGGTCTTTTAAATTGATAAAATAGTCGAGAGTTAAATTTATAAAATCATAAACCATATTCACATAACCAACCTAAAGAAAATAGTTCATGAGCCACTATGCAACAAAAGTATGAAATAGAGACTACCCACGTGCGGTAATGCCCCCAAAATGTCAAAAGATCGCATGATCCTCACAGAGTTTCAAGCTCACTAAATTAACCTGCGTGGTTGAAAAGTGGAGGGGGGTGAGTGCACTATGTGCTCAGCAAGCAGGAAAAATATATATCACGAATAGAACTCGTTACACACCAAGACGGTATAGATAACCTATCAAGTGAACATACAACACATAGAAACACATAGGCCTAGCTTATGACTCAACATATACTGGTTAAGAACCATATAGGCCTAGCCTACTAATTCACTCATTCGGTGAACATAGGTTCTAGTTCCAGTACACAAAAGCATAAAAACATCATATATATATAAATCAAATCTCGTCAGGAGACAAATATCAGGATAAGACAAAATAATCATGTGTGTCATCACTAGTCGGCCAAACTAATGTGCACACCTACCGATTCTTGATATTGGCTCGATTTTCATCCGTGGTGAGTCCGGACTATAGTCAACAAGAGCATCATGACCCTAAGTGATGACCTCGTCGATGTCCAGACTCTAGGTATGGAATCACCTGTAAGTCTCGTAAAAAGTATTAATACGAAGACTCGACTTTTATGTACCAATGTCAAGGGTACAGGGATAGCTTAACTAGTTGTGTCTAACACACGATTGACTAATCGTTTCCTCACCGATCACAAAATCATATACAACAATTAAGTAAAAAAATTAAGTAAGGTACTATGCCTTTAATTATCGGTCCAACTGATAAAATGAAACCTTATCATGGCTCTAAGCTAAAAGAGAAGACATACACATAGCATATATGACTCGGTTATGCATATGAAAGTTCCAAAACGTTATTTCATGAAATAAAAGTTATCTTTTGCACTCCAAATACAAAGTTGCTTAGAAATGTAGTTTCAGAAAAATAAGATGTTGTCAATTGCATTGTAATTGTAGGTTTGCTAAAAGCAATATCATTTCTCAAAATACATAATGAAAACATCAGCTACACTCCAAGTGCAAAGAGTTATTAAAAACAATGTCACTTATTAAATACCTAAGAATATTAACATCCATTTGAAATCCAATTATAACATATGTTACCTAGGTACAAAATTCATATACAAGTCTTCATGCTTGTCTTAGAATGTTCTAATCCTATTTGAGAAATATAGTTTTTCCAACTCACCTTAAAAGAAGTTATACACTCTCTTAACTTTAACAATCCTCGGTACGAGTTCTTTGATTCATAGCTCCCGAGCGTTAATACATAAAAAGACATGCGATGAAATTACTACTCAGACATAAATTTCATATTTATACACCATCACATAAGTGTATAAAGCACAATACCACTCCCTTTAAGTTATAGAATTTGACCATTATACTTCTCACATGGTTACTTCCTTATAATTTACATTAGCTTTTCTTTTGCATTTTCTAGGGCATTTAATGATTTTAATCCAATACTTACTTATTTCAAAACATAATTAAGCACATCTTTATCCAAGCACATTAGGCCATTACTCGTCAATCTAAGCAATAATTCAAGTTCAGTCTAAGTAAACTTGAAAGTTTTTTCTAATGCATACCATTACAAAGCCTTAAATCCTAAGCCAGGTTCACTTAGGCATTTTATCAAATACCTAATGTGCATGACTTTCAAGTCACATTCTCAAGACTTTGTCATAGTAATTCATGCTCCTATCTTGTTATTTAGTAAACACTTCCAATCAATGACACATTCCACCACTCCATACAAACCAAGTCCCTTCATTTAAGCTGCATTTATCAATTACATAACCCATTACATTAATCCACTTCTTCTCCCAAAATTTTGACCCAACGTTGTCTAACATACATCTTCTTCATTCTTCATCATCAATTCACATTATACATGTATAATTAACACGATCGAATTCATTTAAATAATCAAATCCAAAAGTTATCCAAAAATTCACAAACTTTCACCAAAGAGAGGGCATTTTGGTTTTGGTTTAAGGAAGCTTCTCCATGACTCATTTGATTCATCTAAACCATGTTTCATGCATATTCAAGCATGGAGAACAACATAACTTAACACCAAACTAAAAATCATAATGTAAAGAGAGATGAGACAAAATTTACCAATACTTTCCTTTAGTGACATCTTTAAATCCTTTGAGAAATTTTCAAATCTAATGATAGATTTTTCCTTAACCCCAAATTAGCTTAGAACACCTTGGTTTGGGTTGAAGAATCAAAAACTTAGTGTAGATTAAGTGATGGCCGAAACTTCCACTACTCCTCTTTTATCCTTTCTTCTCCTTTTTTTTAATTTAAAACAAAGTGTTTTAATGCCAAATAATGGGTTGCATAATGACACACAAAAAGAAGGGTCTAGAATTTGACTCTTCTTTGACCAAACATGGTGAATTTACCATTTTGCCCTTAGGTTATATGAAAAATACCATTTTACCCTCCAAACTTTTCCTAAATTTGCAATTAAGCCCAAAATTTGAGAATGACCTAAACTTTTATTTTCGTTTTGGTCCTTGAACTTTTGAAAATTATAATTAAGCCCCTTAACTTTATAAAATTACAAATTGGTCCTCCAAGAATTAAAAATTACAATTAAGTCCTTTAACTTTTAACAATTGTGCAAATAAGCCCTTATGTAAATCAACTTTTCCAATTAAGCTTTCTAAGTGTCTAATAAGTCTGTAAATCATGTGTAATCACCTCTAAGGCATTAGAGGACATTTAATTTAACCACCATGGTCATATCTATCAAATGGACTCGGGTTTACACACTTAGAAGCTTACAAGTCAGAAATCTTCAAGATTTCGCATACTGATGAACTATAAGTTCATGTAAGGGCATATAACATTTTATATTACTGGTATACGTATCAAAATGATTCAAATACATCTTTGAACTCATATACGCCCATGTATATATCAATATACAATAGTATCTCCAAATATAGGACAACATAAAAGAGCTTAGAAAGTCTAGCGTCACAAATCTAGTGAACACAGAGATTTCCTACGACTAAAATAACCAAAGTGATCCTTGTAGCTATAGATAGGAATCTGTTCTACCAAGCATTTATCTTGCATTTGAATCTTTCAATAAGTGAGATATGGTCTGCATATTTGGGTTTTACATATGAAATAAGGACTATAAGATACTTTAGTGGAAAAGCTTGCAATTGCAACCTTGAAATCTTGGATTAATTATCAGGAATCCTCACATCTTTGGAATAATACAAGCTGCTTTTGTTTGCATTAACTTTCAGCCCTAACCAACTTGAATACAATTGAATTAGTTCCTTCAACATCTTCACAAAATGAGCTTTAACACTTGATAGGAGGATCAAGTCATTTGCAAACATTAAGTGAGTAAGCCTGTAATTTGTACATTTATAATGAAAGTGAAATTTGCCATTATGTGTAGTAAACTTGTTGAGAATTTGAGATAGTCATTCCATATCTAGGGTGAATAGATAAGGGGATAGGGGGTCCCCATGTCTTATTCCCCTAGCACAATTTCTTGACTGAGTAGAGACTCCATTGACAAGTATGCTTACTAATTGCTTGTAAAACCTAAAAATTAGAAAATAAACAATTTTTTGAATGATAGACTAATGAACTCATGATCATAATTGAATGAAATTTAATTTAATTAGAAACTAGTTTCAAATTATTATTAAACTAAAAATTCATAGTTTTAATTCGATTAGAAACTTATTTCTAATTATTATTGAACTAAAAAACTTAGTAATTTGAATTTAGTTAGAAATTTATTTCTTATTATAATTGAACTAATCAATTTCAATGAATGTAATTGATTATTCGTTTAAAAACTTATTTCTAAGTATTATTAAATTTATTCAAATTATTAATTCATGTGAATTACAAACTTATTTCAAAGTACATTTTATTATTGAATTATGATTAAAAATCTCAAATTTTATTCAATTTCACAATACTAGCCCAAATTTTAAAAAGTTGCTAAAATGCTCCAACTTTTAATTTTTAGCAAAAATAGTTTGACGTTAAGTTCTCTGTTAATGTCGATGATGTGATAAGTCATGTTAGATTAGTATTTTTTCTATGTGGTTACCATATATTGTATTTGTGTCATGTATTAATTATATTATTTAATAAATTTAAAATATGAAATCTCTTAAAATAATTATGAAGTAAAACATATAAAGCAAAGCATAGAGAGAATGTTAATTCAAAAAGGAACATAGTGAAACTAACACATCACTGTGGAGGTTGGAAAATAAACACAACAAAACATAGTACTGAAGATTGTTTTTAAACAGGAGAAAAAATAACTTTGAAGAAAAAAACACAGAGACATGAGATTTAAGATCTATATTTAACAAGAAATAAAGATACTCATTTATCTTTTTTATATAAAAACTAATAATTAGTGTTAACTATACGTAAAGCTAATACAATATTACAATGAGTTCAAAACTATATAGCCCTCAATTAAGTACAATAAAAATTGTTTTAAAAAATATGTCAATTTTTAACTTATAGTTTCCATCTATGCTTCATGTCTGGTGAAAGAGTGTTTTGAACTTTATTAGCAATAATAGCTAATCTGTTGGTACCCAATCTGGAAACCGGATCCCAACCGGAAAAGCAGGACGAAAAATAGAATCGAGTGGAATAACGGGAGTAACGAATGTGAAACAAAGTACGAATACGAAAATACGGAAGCAAAAATACAAATGGGATTAATCCAAACATATGGCAGAGACAATTTCAAGCAGAATATATTCGACATCCGAGAACAATTATCGAAGAAAAAACGTCGCGTTGGAATCCTTAGACATATCCGAAACCGGTATAATAATTTTTTTTCCATCTTATTCATCTTAAAACTATTCTCATACTAATCAAAACCATAGCTAGGAAACTATTCCTCATGCAAATCTTAATTCACTTAATTTTTCTTAATCATTTCTTATACAATCATATAAATCCTCAAACTCATTTCTTTAAACCCATCTTACCGAAATTTTACCGAA
>JANIPM010000003.1:46333562-46348971 GCA_027478405.1 Erythroxylum cassinoides
TATTATTTGTTCTTAAAACAACAACCATTGAGATATTCAGACACGCTTTAGGTGCTTGAGGATCTACCGGGGGGGCGCGAAGTGGGAAGTGGGAACGGTCTCGTTGACAAAGGTTTTGTTAGAAACAATGGATTTTTCTTTTAAACGTAAGAAGTTTGAGGATTGTCTGAAACGAACAACACCGCCACCCTGCTTTATTCTTCTCTTTTGTCCTTTTCATGCATTAAACCTACTGCCTATTGATTTTGATGCTGTCATTTCAAACTTATCCGTTTGTATTCCTTAAAGAAAAATATAAACAACAGCTCATCGTATCAACATTATTAACAATATTCAACCATCAACTTTTTTATTTTGCAGTAGTTACACGTATACTGATTGAAACAGCAATAAAATCTATACAGAATAAAAAAAACTAGTTAAGAAAATAAATTACCTAATTTAATCAAATCAATAAGCAGAATTTGACTGATCCACCTACACTCGACTTCTGTGAATAGATATAAACACAAAATTCTGTCACTTTCACCAAAAGGAATCGGTTCGTAAATACAATTTCTTTCATAGTTAAGAGTCATTTTGGCTTAGGTCTATTACATGCCCACGGATTAAGACTCGCTAAACAATAACCACCTATTCTTTGAATGTATTTTCTATAGAGGACTATGGACAAAAATCTACATACTTAAGAGACATCATAAGAGTTCTGCCTAATTTGAACTACTCAAAATTTGACAAGGATATTATTCTACTCTCGATGGCTACTTGTCTTAATGTTATTCGGAAAGAAAGAAATAGTAAAAGGTTCAAAGACCAATCTATTTCGATAAGCTCTCTATTAGATCTCACTATTGTCAGCATAAGAGAACAACTGAATGTCAATCAGGTAAATTTTCACTGTAGTACGAGAATGGCTTTAAACTGGAGAATACAACATGTAGCATATAGCAATAGCTAGTTCAGATAGTCCTATGAACTAGTTACACTATCCACAGACATTAATGAAACCCAATTTTCAAATCAAGCAATTCTAGGACCATACAAGCAGACTTCACTTTACATATCAAAAGCACCAGAGGAGAAGAATAGTATTGACTTACCTGGGATCTACTCCCTCTCGTGGTTGAAAATAGGGTAAGGCGGAAGACTCATCTTTATCCCTGACACTAGTAGATAAAGAATTAGACAAAGGTGAAACCAAAAAGAAGAAAGAAAGTTTACAAATCGTGGTACCTTCTCGTACATTTTGGTTATTTACGAAGCCTGTACCCTGAAGAAGGAAACCCTAAATTTCAAACCCTAAATGTCAACAGTGGTTGATTGAAGAAAGAATCGAGAAATGAAACACAGCTGATAAGTATACTCACTTGAATCAGGCTCTTAATCGTTGGCACATCACAAAAGAACTGAGATCTGTGGGTTAGCTCTCCTAGACAGGTCAAGAAAAAGCTTTAGAGACTCTTAAACTGACTAAGATGACTCGAAGGATACCAAATACCTTAGGACTATAGCTGGCAAGGGCAGAGTGAGTAGCCCCAACAAATGTTGCATCCTTTGCTAGGCTCCGGTACTTCACAACAAATCTCCCAAATCGAGTAAATGAATGAAGATTCGAGAAAGACAAAGATTGTTTTACCTTAATTGTCGAAGGAAGTTTATTGAACGTTGTCATTTTTTGTCTATTATGTGTAATAATGTGGGTCTGTCCACATGAACGTTGTCATTTTAACTCTTTGATGTATTATTCTTTCCTTTAATGAAAATTTTATTTTCTCCAAAAAAACAAAAAAAAAATAATGGCCACATAATAAAATTTTATTTTGTCAAGTTGCATAATCTATAATGTTGAAAACATGGATAACTCACATGGATTAGAGCTGACGATCATATCAATGAACATATACAAATTGTCTAAAATAATAAAGGAAACAAAATAATAGCCTTTTGACACAGAGTTCTAGTGGTGCTTTAGTAACTTTAACTATTTTATTAGTAAAAGCCTCTTTTATCCTTAGGTTTTCATCTTTTAGAGTTTATATTATCTACTGTAGTCACTTTGCGGCAACTTTTAGTCAGTTTGAAAACATTATTTCAAATTTCTATTAAAATTTCTTTGGTTCTTCAAAGGATTTCGTACAACATTTCAAAAATTGAACACTATGCTGTGTCAGGTGCTATCAGAGTGAGGATGTCAACTGGGAGCGAAAGCAACGGTCTTTAGGAGGCTAGGGCTCCTTTTTTGGGAGACAAAGCATTGCAACGTTTGGAGCAACTTCTGGAACAACAAATCGAACATAGATTCTAGCGTTTCGAGGATTGTCTTGAAGAGATTGTGAAACGTCTGGATATTCTAGGAATTGATACACACAAGAGGTAGAATAACTGTAGAAGACTAGGTGGAGATGGCTCATGGTGAACCTATGGGTAGAACTGTGCCTGCAATGAGACAGTCAATCTATGAGGAGGATTCGAAGGAAGAAGATTACTATAAGCCGAATAGACTTAGGTGTTTTCAATAACACAATGGGTGTAGGAGTAGAGACACCTGTGGTGGATTTGAAGATAGAGACACAGGGGACTATAGACTGAAGGTGGATATCCCCAATTTTAATGGTAGTATAGGTATTGAAGATTTTTTATACTGGCTTACAGAAATTGACAAATTCTTTGAATATCTGAAGATTGCACCAAAGAAAAGAGTTCGGATTGTAGCTTACAGACTGAAAGGGGGAGCTTCAGCATTGTGGAAAAAGATTCAGTCATGGAGGAAGTGCGAAGAGAAGGAACCCGTGCTATACATGGTATAGAATGAAGTTTCTGTTGAAGTAGACATTCTTATCACCAGATTATGAGTAGATATTATTCCAGCAATATCAACAGTACAGTCAGGGAGGACGGATAGTGCACGAATATACTACAGAGTTCATAAGATTGGCATAAAGAAACAACCTTTTAGAATCTGAAGGACAACAGGTTGCTCAATATTTGGAAGGGTTGAGACTAGCACTTCGAGACATAATCAGAGTATAGGTTATTCGTATGCTATTGGAAGCAAAGAACATGGCCCTAAAGGTGGAGATAATGCAGCAGGAGCATAGCAGAAGGAGTGTAGAGAGCTATAGGCTCCATCATCTACTGATAAATACAAAGTTGTGCAGAAGCATGCTCCTCGTAGTTATGAGATGCGGAGTGTGGAGGATAAAGTTATGGAAAAAGGCCTATAGTTGAGGCGCGAGATAAGGAGATGAAGAGATCTGAGAACCCTTATGCTAAACCAGTTTTGGGGAAGTGCTTCACGTGTAGTCAACCTGAACACAAATCTAATGAGTGTCCTTGACGAAGACTATTAACTTTGCAGAGAGGGGTGAAGATGACGAAGGTATCGCTTGCGAAGTAGATGGAGATGAGGATGATGAGTATGAAGTTGACGAGGGTTCAGCGTACATGGTGAGGAAACTGACGTTAACACCTAAACAGGAAAAACGGACCCCAAGGGATGAACTATTCTGCACGAGATGTACCATTCATGATAGGGTATTTAGAGTTATCATTGATAGTGGAAGCTGCGAGAACATTATTGGAAAGGGGCAGTGAAGAAGTTAGGATTACTAATGGAGAAATATCCTAATCCTTATAACTTGGGATGGATTAAAATCGCAGTAGACAAGATAGAAGTCACAGAGAGGTGTAGAGTTTCATTCTCTATTGGCAAGTATAAAGATGAACTATATTGTGATGTTGTTGATATGAATGTTTATCAGTTGTTGTTTGGGAGACCGTAGCAGTTTGATGTAGATGCTCAGCATTCGGGAAGGAGCAACCAATATCAACTAGAGAAGGATGGGGTCAAGTACACGCTCCTACCATTTAAAACCAAGACTTCAACCTCTAAGAGTAATGATTTCTTATTTATAGCCAAGAGGTTCGAAGTGGAGATCAAGGAAACATGACAAGTACATGCATTAGTGGTCAAACAGGTGTTGACTAGTGACGCAGAGTTTCAAGTGGAGTATCCGAACATAATGCGACCCTTACTATAGGAGTTCAAGGAGTTGGTGCTAGATGATATCCCGTATAAGTTACCCCCTATGAGGGATATCCAACACCATATAGACCTCATTCTCAGATCCAGTTTATCGAATTTGCTGCATTACTGAATGAATTCAAAGGAAAATGAGATTTTAAAGGAGAAGTGGAGGAGTTATTACGAAAGGGGCTTATATAAGAGAGTATGAGTCCTTGTGCAGTCCCAATATTATTGACTTCAAAGAAGAATGGAAGTTGGTGGATGTGTATTGACAGTAGAGCCATTAACCGGATCATAGTGGGATATAAATTTCCTATATCATGATTAGATGACATATTGGATCATTTACATGATGCGACGGTATTTTCGAAGATTGATATGAAGAATGGGTATCATCAGATTCGCATAAGGCCAAGTGACGAATGGAAGATGACCTTCAAAACAAAATAAGGCCTATATGAATGGTTGGTGATGTTGTTTGGGTTGTCCAATGCACCAAGCACTTTCATGAGGTTGATGAATCAGGTACTCAAGTCTTTTATTGGTACATTTGTTGTGGTTTATTTCGACGATATCCTGATTTACAGTCATTAAGAGGGAACACTTGTTACACCTACAGCATATGCTAAAGGCCTTAAGGGATAACCAATTATACATCAACCTTAAAAAGTGCAATTTCATGACAGATACGTTAATATTCCTCGGGTATATAGTGTCTGCAAATGGGATAAAGGTGGATGAAGCAAAGGTTAAGGCAATCAAAGATTGGCCAAGACTGAACAATATAGGGGAACTGAGGAGTTTTCATGGTTTGGCAACCTTTTACCAAAGATTTATCAAAACTTTTAGCATCATTGCGGCGCCCATGATAGAGTGTCTAAAGAAAGGTAAATTTCAGTGGGGAGAAGAAGCAAATAAGAGCTTTACCTTGCTTAAAGAAAAGTTATATACAGTGCCAAGCAAACTTTACTATATTTTAACAAGCTATTTAAGGTTGACCATGATGCTAGTGGAGTAGGAATAGGAGCTGTACTCTCACAAGAGAAAAAGGCCAGTGGCATTCTTTAACGCAAAACTTAATGATGCCAGGAGGAAGTAGAGTACATATGACAAAGAATTCTATTCGATAGTGCGAGCGCTCAAAAATAGGGAGCACTACTTAGTTGCTAAGGAGTTTCTGTTATATTCAGATCATGTAGCCTTAAAGCATTTGAATAACTAAAAGCGAATTATTAGCGATACGTATGTGAGGTGGTGTCAATTTTTACAAAAATTTCCATTCAATTTAAGGCATAAGTCAGGCGTACAAAATAAAGTCGCGAATCCTTTGAGTAGGAGGGCATCCTTATTACTTACTCTAAGTAATGAAATTGTGGGCTTTGAGCAACTACTAGACAATTATGCACAAGATGATGACTTTGCAGAGGTTTGAGACAAGATTTCTTATGGTGTGCCTATTGACAAATTTTATATCAACAATGGGTACGTGATGTATGACAATCAATTGTGTTTGCCTATAACATCTTTAAGAGAGAAGGTAATTCAAGACTTACATGCAAAGGGATTAGCAGATCACTTAGGACGTGATAAAACATTGGCGGCAGTGAAGGGGTGCTTTTATTGGTCTCAGTTAAGAAGGGATGTGTCCAGATTTGTAAAAAGATGTTACATATGTCAAACAGCAAAAGGACACTTCAAGAGTACTAGATTGTATGCCGCTATCCATACGAGAGAATATACGGGAAGAATTATCTATGAATTTTGTGTTGGGACTACCTCGTACTCAAAGAGGGGTAGATTCAGTATTTGTTGTGGTTGACAGATTTTGTAAGATGACTCACTTTATCCCTTATAAGAAGACCTTCGATGTAGTCGACGTTACCCGATTGTTTTTTAGAGCTGTGATTCACATACATGGAGTATCCAAGACCATTACTTTGGATCATAATAATAAGTTCTTCAGTTATTTTTGGTGTACCTTATAAAAGTTATTTGATTCTTCTTTAAATTTCAGTAGCATAGCCCATTTACAAATTGATGGGCAAATGGAAGTTGTCAATTAAACACTGGAAAACTTAATTCATAGTATTTATGGGGACAAGTCAAAACAATAGGACTTAGCACCACTTCAAGCAAAGTTCGCATGTAATAATGACATCCATAGTGTGATAGGTAAGTCACCATTCTCTATTGTCTATACCAAGACACCTCAACACACGATAGGCTTGCTCAAGTTACCTAAAGGTGAGGGGACCAATATTTCTGCTAAGCATATGACCGAACAAATGGTAGCAATACAATAAGAGGTAAAACAAAAATTGAAAGTGGCAAACTAACGATACAAACAAACAGCTAATAAATATAAGCGACTAAAGACATTCGATGTGGGAGATCATGTTAAGGTATTCTTATGCAAGGAGAGGTTTCTTGTAGGAGTATACAATAAACTGCAGATGAAGAAGTATGAACCATACAAGATATTAAAGAAAATTAATGACAATGCTTATATCATAAACCTTCCAAATAGTATGGGGATCTCCAACACTTTCAACATATCAGATTTGTCCAAGTTCCTTAATTCCATTGATCCATCATACCCAGAGGACTTTCTGCACTTGAGAACGAGTCCTTTTCAAATAGAGGTGACTGACACGAAATTTTGGTGGTGCCTTATTAGCTTTAATTGTTTTATTAATAAAAAATTATTTTATCTTTAAGTTTTCATCTTTTAAAGTTTAGTCAATTTGAAAACATTATTTCAATTTTCTTTAATTTGCTGCAGTCACCTTCTTTATTTCAAGCTTTTGGCTGTAAAGCATATACTGTATACAAAAGCTCCGTTCTTTCTACAACGTTCGGTAGATTATGATATTTGGACAGAAAACATCAAATGCTTTAAGGGCCAAGTCTGTCACTTTTTCCTAACTATCTACCTCTCTTTTTCTCGTAACTCTGTATCAAGCTCTGACTCATTAACTTGAAACAAATCATCCTATTCAAAATAAGAATATATATACTAAATCAATATGAAAACCAATTGAATGTTCAAATACAAAGAAACTAACAAAAAGGCTATTTTTTAAAATTAACTAGTAGAGGAAGGGTAATGAGCAGAATGTGACCATGGAGGCCCTGGAAAGTCGGAACCAGTGAATTGGCTGAGATTTTGAGGTGGCTGGAAATAACCCAATTGCTGACCAGCTAAAAGCAGAGGAAATGTAGCAAAGGAGGACGATGAAACAGAGGAATTTGATGCAATTGATGAAGATGATGGTAAACTTGCTTGCAGAGTAGCTAATTTCGAGTTATATACAATCTGATCAAGCGTACTTGAAGCTTGTTGTTGGTCTCCATGAATGACGTAATCACCAGGATTCTGCAAAAGTTGATAATATTCTCCGTAGTCTCTCGTCGTCTCAGCCTGACACCGAAAAGACTTGTGCGGGGATAATTGTGAAACAACAGGCATTCGTGCCACCGGCGAAGGGATTTGTTGTGTATTATGAAACGATGACAGGAAAGGTCGCGGAGGCAATTCCTGGGAAGTCGTCGCTGACATTTCGTAGCCGGTGACAGTTAGCATTTGAGGTTCTTGTGGAAGTACTCTCACATTTTCTGGGAAGTTAAGTTTAGCTCTGCTTCCTCTGAACCTCAGCGCTGCGTCATCGTAAGCTCTTGCAGCGGCTTCTGCCGTTTCAAATGTGCCGAGCCAGACACGGGCCGCCTTGTGGGGATCACGTATTTCTGCTGCCCATTTTCCCCAAGGTCTCTGCCTGACGCCTCTGTATCTTCTCCTTCGCTCGTTGGTTTCGTCGTAGGTGGCGGTTTCTGTTGATTGTAAGCTGGCTCTGGTGGTGGTGGTGACGGTGGATGTGGTGGTTGTCGGGGTGAAGATGATACTTGAACTAACTCCTCCTCCTCGTACTGTGAACATGTATTAGATGATGTAGTATGAAAAATTAATAAAGTAAGGAAGCTGCGGGCTGCAATGAATATGTAAATTTTGCTTAACTGGTAAGTAACTGAAATGCTAACTTCTTGACGAAGGTGATATGTACACTGTTCCATTGATGGTTTCGAGAATATTTACAAATTATAGTTTGAAGTGCAGCAGACAAGTTCAGACATTTTCGTAACTTAGAACTAAGATGACAATAGAATCTCTGACGCATGCAATTCCAGAAAAGGTTTGTCCAGAAACCGAACATGAAGATAAGAAGTACTGTACGTAATCAAACGAAGTAATTAGTTAACATGGGTGAAACTATAGGAGAAAATGCCAAAAAATCTATAAACAATTGCAAGGTTCATTTAAAATGGATGGAGAAGTGAACATCTTGATAGACTAATTTACCAGTTGCACCAGATGGAAATGAATCACCTAAACTTCTGAATTCCCCAAACCCTTGATAAACCCTTGTGACAGACTCCAGTAATTGAGTTGCAACCTCTTGTTCACGACCTCTCTTTTGGCCAATGCAAAAATGAGAGCCACCACTACTGTTATGGGAATAAGCAGAGAAAGTAGAGGAAGCTAAATAAGAATTAGATAAAGAACCATGTCCAAAACTTCTTGTTATTGTTGGACCTTCTAAATAACCACCGTCCGTGGCGAATTCAGCACTTTCCTGTTGACCGGGAACCGCGTGTGAGAGTGGAAACCATAGCTTCTCTCCTGCACTAGTGCAGCCAGAGAACAAAGGCGACGACGATTCCTGCGGTTCTACCATCTCCACTTTGCTTAATTTCTGTAAACGGAACAACTGCGACGGTGATGATGGGTGCAGCTACTCCAGCACAGCTTCTTCTCGGCGGTGCTGTGTCTGTATCGGGACACCTAATTATGTACCGGTCCGAGCCTCTAGAATTCGCCAACTTCAAATTCAATAAGCACATGTACTGGTGAGGTACAATTCTTGTCTCTGCCAAGTCGGTTTAATTGCTTTATGCGTAAACAAAATTGGATCTTTTTTCTTGGCTGATTAAAATAGAAGTGCCCCTTTTTCTCGTTGGCGGTGGTGCTGATATATACACAACTTCAAAGATGATCAGCCATCATTCAAACAGTGAACCCTCTTCCTCCAACGCTCCCCTCTATATGACTTTATTTGAAATATAAAAACACAACTTCCTATTTAGCACGAGTATTTGCCTGAATACTAAGCTACAGAGCTAAAGAAATTGCGGGTTTTGTTTTATCTGCGTATTTGCGATGGAGAGAGACGTCTCGGGATTTGTATTACGGATGAACTTTTGGACTTCACATCTAATGCGTGGTTAAGCCCATAATTGAATAAGTTTAAAGGGGGTTTTATGCTGAATATTACCCCCGCACGCGTCATATATATTGAAATATAAGCATATCAAAAATGTGTTAAAAGCCAAGAGGTATTAAAGCAAACTTTTGATGAGGCTTATTTTATTTGGATAATGTTCGTATACGGTCAGAGCACGTCTCTCCTCAGATGTCTAGCATACGCTCAGGGTGTACAGTAAGGTTCTATTAAACTGAATAAATAAAATTTTAAAGCTTGTAATATAAATTTTAAATGAAAAACAGTGAAACAAGCGAGAGGAAGAAGACTAAAGGCTAAAAGATGGAATGATTTCCTAATTAGAATACCGGAAGACTCCATACTGTGCGTTAGTAACCTTAACCCAACGAGTTAGGCTGTCTCGACTTTAACGAACCCTTTTGGTTCATCTAAGTTTGAGAAATTGACTGAAATGTGGTTAGATTTTTTAAGAGAAAGCCGAATGGCAATTACATGAAAATTGATAATGACAACTGACTGACAAAGACAGATTTGGTGAAGGTGTTGTCAAATTGGACTTTGGTCAAACCTACCATCGAACGTTGACTAAACAAGACCTTAATAATAAACAACCCACTATCGTCCGCCCCTCCAGCATCTTCCCCAATCTCTCGTCGGCAATGGTAGGGCCAGCCTCTAACCCAGTTTCACCTTGTACTTCCAAATGCCACGCATAACAAGCCCATCAAGCTTTTAAAGTGGATCCTAAGTATAGTTGGGGTCGCCACTCACTATTGTGAATTTTTGAAGCACATATTATTTATTTTTAAATATTTAAAATATATTATATAATAACTAATATTTCTTATAATTAAATATTTTATATAATTTTTACATAAGGTAACAAATCGAAAATTTTTGCTATAAAATACTATAATATCACAAAGTAGGGTTTAATTCTTTTGTTTAATATTATGCTAAAAAAAGCAATGATTTAAAAACTGCACGGGACAGTCCAGTTTAACTAGAATAAATACTAATCAGCCTCTTTTTCAATCCGATTTGTATTTATAACTTTTTTGAAAAAAAATCAGTCGTTAAGTTACAAACTAAATTTATTTAATCTCAATAACAAATTATATTTGTCAAAATTTAAGTTTTTATTTATCTTCTTATATTCTAATTGAAAATTTTAAAATTACTATTGGTAAAATTAATTATTATTCTTATCATGAATTTGTTTAATAAATTAAATTATCAATTAGTATATATAAGTAAATTTGCTTAAAATAGTTTAAGAATGTGTTTAAAATAATATTTAAACTATAAGGAGTATATTTAAAGGACATTAAAAAAAAATTAGACTAAAATTAGAGTTGTTCCTACTGACCTTTTATAAACCGTTTTCAACTTTTATGAGTCTTTAAATAAATTTATATATTTAATCTTACTTTAAAGTATTAGATTTATTATTAGTTTATTATATATTAATAAGCATTATTAGTCTGTTTTTATTTCAATAAAGTATTGTAATTTATTCTACATTTTACTTATTCTTATAATTTTTATTCTCATTTATTATATATTGATTTTATAGTTTATATTGGTTGAACTTCTAAACTTTAAACCTTTTTTTTTGACCGGTTTGATGTTCGGTCCAATTTTTGAAACATTGATAAAAAGTGAAATTATGCAAAACTATGAACCAAATAAATGGATTAAGAAAGAACTATCCATTGGATTAAAAAAAACTAAGTGATGTTATTAAAATTTAGATGAAATCTAACTCTCAACTAAGCAGAAATTTTAATTTTGTTAATGTTATATTAATTAATTTATGACCTAATTTCTTTCAGTTTTTTCTTTAGTGGCTTCAAATTGATAATGATGAACTCCTTATCATAACATAATTAGGAATCCCAAATTTTCAAATCGATAATGATGAACTCATTTTCAAAACATAATTAGGAGTCCCAATTTTTTAAATCAATTTCACTGTTTAACTTTCTCCTCCGTTCTGTTGAAAAAGTGTATGGTTCTAGCGTATTATCTTGGAATTAAATTATGAACGTGATAAACACTTACCTTTTGATATTCACATGCAAAGTCTGCATATGGACATAAAATGGTCCATACAATCATCATTGATATAAAGCCTGATGAGCACGTGAAACGGATCATGAACGATATTAGTGGTGGTATTAAATTCATCCGAAGCCAGTCAACCTATTGTCTGGTTTTCACTTCAACTCATGCTTTTGAATTTGTGGTTCAAAACACTTCTTAGTATTCTGAGTTATTGCTTGTTCTTAAACAGCTGTAATGATGAGGCTAGCTGCTAACAAGAAAGTAGAAGCTGAGAAGATTATCCAGATCAAGAGATCAAACAGCGAGCCTGAGACCAAATATCTTGCCGGAGTAGGCATTGTCTGTGAACGACAAACGATTATAGATGGTCTACGAGACATTTTCCTTGGGTTTTTTTTTAAATCAAAGTTTCATGGTAAGCGACGAGGATATCTCCGAAGGAAAATATTTTGATAATCAAATTAGGATCATTGTTACGGGATCTGTTCCGCTCCAGACGGATCCAACCGGAACGTACCATTCTGGCTGGAATCCGGAACAGAACTCGCAACCACAGTACTGGCCTAAAATACCGGCCGGTACCGATGGTTTTCGATCGATACCGACCGGTACTGACAGTACCGGAAAATTCTAGGCCGGTACCGTAAAGTTGAAAAGTGCAGGGAATAAATTGCAAAATTTAAAAAATTTAACCTAAAATTTTAACCCCTGCCCCCCAAAACTCGGTCTCTCAACTCTAGCAGCCGACCTCCTCTCTCTCTTATCTCTCTGCTGCGCCACTCCTCGCCGCCGCTGCCGGTCACCTCTGCTCTTCCCACCATCGCCATCGGTCTCCTCCTCGTCGACGCTTGCCTCCTCGATGATCGCTTCCTTCTCCGATTCTCGCTGGGTTTGCTTCGTCATTCGTCGGTTCCTCCACGCAGATCCGACGTCACCACCACCTTCTCCGGTCCTCACTGCCGTACCACAGCACCGCGACACCGAAGAGAAGCCACCGGAGACGGTTCGACCCCCTGACCCGTGACAAAACCTGAAGACTCGCCAAGAGACCTGAAGTCGTGACTATAAATTTTGTTTATGATTTCTAAATTTTCATGCCATTTGCTTGTTTGTTGTTGTGTTGGATTGAATTGTTGGATAGATCTTGGATTGTTGGATTTTTGAAAATGTGAATTTTCGGTGGATTTGGTATTTTGGTTGGATCGGTGTTGTGAAAATGTTAGACAATGTTGGATCGGTGCTGGTGGGTTTAGGAATTTTCATGGATGATGCACGGTGTTGGTTCATAGTTGGATTATGCACGGTGGTGTTGGTTGGAATTTTCCAAAATGTTGAATCTTAAATAAATGTCATTCACTCATTTGTATTGTTTACTTGTTTTGGTTTGCAATTTGGATTTGATTATATTAATGAAGTTGCAAATTATAAATTAAGGGCATAAATTTATAACATAATGAATTGTTAACGGTTTAGTGTTTACCTAAGAAAAAATTGTAATTTAACTATTTAATTTTAAGGCACAAAATTAGAATATAATGAACAATCCTTTTTAAGTCAACAAATGTAGAAATTGAATTGAATTGGAATTGAATTGAATTGAATTGGAATTGATTTGCAATTGAATTGAATCGAATTGAAATTGAATTGGAATTGAATTGGAATGGAATTGCAAATTATTGGAGTATGTTGGAGTATGTTTTGAATTGAATTGGAATGGAATTGGATTTGAATTGAATTGAATTGGAATTGAATTGGATTGGAATGGAATTGAATTGTAATGAAATTGAATTGAATTGGAATTGAATTGAATTGGAATTGAATTAAATTGAATTGGAATTGATTTGCAATTGAATTGAATTGAATTGAAATTGAAATTGAATTGGAATGGAATTGCAAATTGTTGGAGTATGTTTTGAATTGAATTGGATTTGAATTGAATTGAATTGGATTTGAATTGGATTTGAATGGAATTGAATTGGAATTGAATTGAATTGAATTAGAATTGAATTGAATTGAATTGCAATTGAATTGAATTGAATTGAATTGAATTGGAATTAAATTGAATTGGAATTGGAATTGGAATTGGAATTGGAATGGAATTATGAATGTTTTGTAATTGTTAGGATTGAAAATTGTTGGGAATGGAATGAATGAAAATAGAATTATGAATGTTTTGTAATTGTTAGGATTGGTAATTGTTGGGAATTGAATTGGAAATGAATTGGAATTGGAATGGAATTACAAATTGTTGGAGTATGTTGGAGTATGTTTTGAATTTAATTAGAATTGAATTGAATTGGAAATGAATTGAATTGAATTGAAATTGGAATGGAATTGCAAATTGTTGGAGTATGTTTTGAATTGGATTGGAATTGAATTGGAATTGGATTGGATTGGAATGGAATTGAATTGTAATGGAATTGAATTGGAATTGAATTGAATTGGAATTGAATTGAATTGAATTAAATTGTAATTGAATTAAATTGGAATTGAATTGAATTGGAATTGGAATGGAATTATGAATGTTTTGTAATTGTTAGGATTGGAAATTGTTGGGAATGGAATGAATGGAAATAGAATTATGAATGTTTTGTAATTGTTAGGATTGGTAATTGTTGGGAATGGAATGAATGGAAATGGAATTATGATTGTTTTGTGATTGTTTGGATTGGAAATTGTTGGTTATTGTTGGGATGGAAATGTAATTATGAATGTTTTGGTATTGTTGGAATTGGAAATTGTTAGGAATGGAAGGAAGTGGAAATAGAATTGTGATTACTTTGTGATTGTTGTAATTTAGAATTGTTGTATTGTCAATGGAAATAGAAACAGAATTGTGAATTGTTGTAAATGGAAGGAAATGAAAATAAAATTATGAATGTTTTGTGATTGTTAGGAACTTAGGATTGGAAATTGTTATAAATGGAAGGAAGTGGAAATGATATTAAGTATGTTTTGTAATTGTTGAAATTGCAAATTGTTGGAGTATATTTTGTGTTACTTATTATATATGTTGAATGTTTTGAATTGTTAGCTTTATGCATATTGTCATTGTGTACTGAAATTATGTGTTATTTATTTTTGTATACAGATAAATGGAAGGAAGTTCAAATACTCCCGATCAACCTAGTTTATGGATTTTCAAGTTCTTACATCGCTATTTTCAATTTTTCATAAGGGTAGGAATTGTGTTCTGTATTCAAGGGAAAATCTGAAATGATCTAGGTAGAACTGGTAAAAATTGCCTCTTGGAAATTGTATATGATTTTTTCAGCTTTCCAACGATATAAAGTTTGTAAGTTTTGGTTATCGTAGTGGAAAGTTATGATCTTCACAAGTTGTAATGTTGCATAGGATGTGTATATGTGACAACTATGGAGATTGATGTTAGTTTTGCTTCGTCTTAGTTTTCTTCATCTTAGTTTTGCTTCATCTTAGTTTGCTTCGGCTTAGTTTGACTTTTGCATCGTCTTAGTTTGATCTTTTGTTTCCTTCTTATGTTCTATTTTTGATCCTTTTAGAGGCCGAATCTTGTTTCGAGTTCTCATGAAAGTTGTAGATATAGAAGTCTTCTTTAAAACTGTCTAAAAACGAAGTCAATTTGACATTTGTAGTGAGTTATGTCAATTGCGCCAAGATAGATACAAATTGATTGATGGTATAAACGTGTTCGATTCTCTCGAGTTTAACTTCCTCATCCGACCTCCAAATGAAGTGATTCTTGAAGCAATGGATTCTTAACATCTTTTACTGTCTTTACATGAAAATTTGTGTCTTTTGGAGTTGTTTTGAGAAAGTTTGCATTAGGGTAAGTGAGATGTCAGTTAGGAGAGCATGATTGGGGTATGAATACGCTTTAGCTTTTTAAGTATATCTTGAGCTATAAAACTTTGATTGAGATGATTCTTGCTTCAAAGCAAACTAGAGACTTAGAGCTACAATTTCTTTGAAGAATTCAAGTTATATTTCGGGTAATTGACTGGTGTGGGTGAAGTGAATCACACGTTAATACAATGATTAAAGTATGATATAGAATGCA